>KN502802.1:0-30114 GCA_000787155.1 Scartelaos histophorus | reverse complement strand
GGGACAGGTATCTAACAATATTTCATTTAAGTCTTACTCTATCCCTGACGGCGTAATTCTGGACTGTGATATCCTATATTAGATGGACCCCAAGGGATTGTTGTCTTGTTTTAAAAGTTAGGCAATAATTTATTTTATTTTTCACCAGGAATCACCCCTATGCTACAAATCATCACAGCTGTGATGAAAGACCCTGAGGATAAGACCGTATGCCATCTATTGTTTGCAAACCAAGTACGTATCCTTAATCCTTATTTATACACATTGTACATTTGACTGATATTTCTGTAATTTTTCATTTGTTCACAAACAGTCTGAGAAAGATATTCTTCTGCGACCGGAATTGGAGGAGATTCAAGTAAACAACCCAGACCGGTTTAAGCTGTGGTTCACAGTGGATAAGGCACCAGCTAGTAAGTGAACAATCCAGAATTTGTGTTTTTGAGAGTGGGTAAAACATTTTGTAAATGTTTTTTTTTTTTTTTTTATTGTGATTCGCCTTAGCAGAGTACAGTATGTACTAACGTTTTGTAATATTGTTTTTGTCAAACATGTTAACAGCAATTATCTCCATCTTGCAATGGTTAAGAAGCTCACCTGCATAATTAAAGAAACTTTGACCACAGCCCATTGGGGCTGCATGTTTCTAGTATTATAATCCTCATGTACATTGAGCTGTGTCATTCACCAAGCATCTTTCTGTTTTTCAGATTGGGAGTACAGCCAGGGTTTTATTAATGAAGACATGGTGAGGGACCATCTACCCACCCCCAGTGATGACACCCTCATTCTAATGTGTGGACCGCCACCTATGATCCAGTTTGCCTGTAATCCCAACCTAGACAAAGTAGGACACTCAGAGAGCCGTAGATTCACTTTCTGAGGAAAAGGGAATTCCATAATGGATGCTGCCCCTCAAACATAATTGCGCTCAACATATTTGCACTAAATCATATTTACGCTATGGTGTTTATAATTCAATGGAAAGAAAGTGTGGACCAATTTTTGTCATTAGCAAGTGTTCTTGTGTGGATGACATCAGTCATATATGCAGAAAGTTTATGGATGCAAGGGGAAAGATGCCAAATCTAATGTTACCTGTCCCACTGAAGCCTTATTTCAATCAACATTTTGTGGTTGGGGCTTTTCAACTTCAGCTTTTGAGTGCCTTAACACTTGCAGAGCTTTTTATGCATGGATGAAATGAATTTTACTGCTTTATTTTCACATTTTGTAATGTGTTATGACTGCTGTATTATTTACTATATATTTAAGATTTTCACCGTGTTGTATATAATGTTGGCACACGTGGCAGCAGTGTACCCGTCTTACGATATGCATAGACTTTATGTTTGATGTGGCACAATTTAATTCAGATTTGAATTGTGTTTAGAGTGAGCTCCTAATATTAAAGAAACATTTCAATGAGATTTTTTTTTATTTGTAAAAATTTATATATCAAGCATGCACTGGGTAATGAGAAGTATACATGATACATGTCCAGGCGAAGACCAGACGAAGTAAAATAAAACAGTAATATTTTAAGTGCAATCCCAGGTCCACAGCTACATAACACTACAATTGTAATATATTTAAACTAATTAAAACAACCATGAATATGTTGTGTGGTTCCTGAAGGTTGAATGATGACATTTCTTTTATCAGTCAGAACAGGGTTAAATCATGTTAGCCCAGTATTTTCAAACTCAAAAACTTGTTTCTATTCAATTATCAGAACATAGCAGTGGGAATTCCAACATGTATTGCATTCAAGATACATTACAGTTTACCATTAACAAAAACTGGTAACCACTTAAATACGTTGAAAATTAAACCAAGAACTTGCAGTCAAATTTAACACTTTGATATTATATATAATATTAATATTATACATAATATTAAAATGTTTTTATGAGGTAGTGATAACCCACTTTTGACTTAAAACCATGTGCTTAATACATGCTAATAGTTTGTTTCTGCTTCACTGAATAAACCAAAATCTAGACAATGAACATCCCATAGTTGTAGTGCTAAATCCCCCTTAGTACCACAAATGAAAAGCATATTTAAATATAGATAACAGCTACTGTACAACTCCTAAAATGAGACAAACCAGAATAATTAGAATAAAATTGTTGGGACAGGATAAGCTCACAGTTGGTGTTGGCACAGTTACCCCTCCTCTCAAATGTTTTAATTCACCGCATGGCACTCAGACACTAAGAGTTTTCTATCTCTGCTATTGTGTCTTCTGGACACACAGTCACCTCCCCAAAGAACTCGTCCTCCTTCAGCATACTCTGAAAAATAAAAATGTACATTGCCATCTTTCCTTTGGAATGGACTGTTTACAGTTTGTATCTTAAGTACTGAAGTAACTTACTGTCAAATTGTTTATTCCTTCTGAAAATACTCCAATTTGTCTTACAGTCCCCTCAGAATCCTCCATCTGCCAAAGCATCATAAACCACTCAGTGACAAGGTTGAAACATTGGTCGTGTTAACAGAAGAAGTGCCTTTGTACCTGTTCTAGGTGATCCAGGTGGTCCTCATACACCCGGGCCCCCTTATGGAAGCTTGTGCTCTTAGGCATTTCTACATTCATGGGGCAGACAAATTCATCACCATCATCCTGACGTTTCCTTCTCAATGAGCCAAAGCTACCAAATGACAAACGCCTCGGCTAAAAGACAAATTATGAGTCATAATTAAATACAATACAAATGCAAAAAAAACAACCAGATGTCAAGAAGAATTAAAAAGTGCTTTAACTTTTTATTATTGCTTACATTGGCCAATGTGATGTTAATATTATACCAGGTACAATAAAAAAACTGTAAAAATAAAATGGTAAGTAGTACCTTGACCTTGGCGGTGGCTGTCAGAACAGTGTAGTCTGGGTTTTCCAGACAGTCCTGTTTGAGCCGCTGTGCCTCAGAGCCGATGAGCAGGTGGAAATGTGTTGCCAGGTGGCGCCTCAGCAGGGTTTTATTTGGAGGAATATTAAGCAGAAGGGCCAGAGATTCAACATTAAAGCGAGGCTCCAACACCTTCAAACAAACAAACATTTGGGGAAGATCTTTTTTTAAATGTGTTGACAAAAGATTTTTTAATTTTACCATATGTTTAAGCTACACAAACAAAGTAAAATAAGTTTTATTTTCACCGCATTATTTTGACTTCTGATATAGAACAACTTATGAAGGAGTGTGTTCTTACCATGAGACCACCATGAACCCCACTCCCCCTGAGGTTTGGAGCATACTCTGCCAGATCCACAGACCTGAGCCATTCCATCACTCTGTGATTGGTCCACTGAGCGATTTCTGCTGGTGTGATATTATTCTGCATAAACATGAAGATGTTACTCCACAGTCTAATTAAGAAACATTCTGTGTGTCAGTGCATGTGTGGGTTACCTCATCAGAGGGCCTGCGCCTGAGGCAGCTAGGTTCAAACGAGTTGAGCCGAAGGACTTGAATGGCTCTTTTAATGCTCAGGTGATGAAGAACACTGCCCACTTTCAAAGACAGGAGGTCTTCCTAAGACACACAATGTAATGTACGACAATAACTATATGCAAACTAAGGGTTATGTCTATGTTCAATAACTATCAGAAAACCTCTCAAGGAATAAGTATGATTCAATTAGCTCACCACAGTCATGTAGTGCAGCATACGTCCATCAACACGGGCCTCATCAAAGTGACTTTTGTACTGTGGGAGGCCGATGTCATCCAGCCATCCTGACAAAACAGCAGCCTTTATTTAACAAAAAAGTGATATTTAAAATGTGCCCCAAGATGCCAAAAAAGTGTAACTCACTGGTGACCCAGTGGTGGTCCAGTCTGCCTTGAAGGTTGTCCTCCTCTGATCCCAGAGCCTGCAGGGCCAACTGCAGCTTCTTCCTGTGGAGCGGCTGTCTAATGCCCAGCTCCTGAAGAGCAGAGGCAAGGCAACAGCAGGCTCAGAGCAGGTGATTAAACACTTCAAACACTTTTTAAAACAAATGAATGAAGGTCATTGAGGACTTTTATTGAATACTGTCTTGGATATAAAACTAGTAGCTACCTTTTCCAGATCATGTTGTGAAGCATGCAGAAGAGTTTGTCCAGATTTGATCCAGCTCTGGCCTTGAGTGGCGTACAGTCCGAGGCCCTGTTCATGAAACCATGCACAGACCTCCTCCTTACTCCACTGTGAGAAAGGGACACTTACTGCTCTGAGAGGACACACAGACAGCACTGATCAGATCAATGATTCTTCCATTACAAACAATACTTTCAGATGTGTATTTTAAAAGGGACACTTGCTGATGCTTTGGTTCGCGTGACCATCCGAGGCGAGGACCAGCTGTAGCTCTGACTCCTCCCCTCCTGAACTCCATCTCGGCATCATCAAGGTTAAAAGATGTAGAGTGACTTCTCTTTAATCTACAGGAATTATGTCACACTTACTATGACAAGAAGGATACAACTTACAATCAAAACACAAACAAAATACTGACCTGCCAAAAAGTTTCATCAAACCCTTTGATTTCTTTTTAGTTTCTGGTGAAGTTTGTGAAGGTGTTTCAGATTTTTGTGGGCTAACCCCCGCCAAGTCTAGATGATCTGTGCCTTTACGTTCTGCTTCTGTTGCAAAAATAAAGAAATAAATAATTAAACAAATAAAAATAGCGTTCATATTCACTGATAAATTACCAAATCGAACATATCAAATTATCAAATTGAACGCCACATTTTTATAGCTCAGCTCTGCTGCATCATTCGATTCTCAGATTTCACATGTAACATTTATATGACATATATGAGGTCAACAAAGAACAAAATAGAATGGATTATGTTGTAAGAAAGTTATCACATCAAATGTTTAATATTTTTTTAAAGATTGGATTTGATTTTAGGAAGTTACAACACACAAATATCACACATTCTGTGGAGAGTCTGAGAGACTCACCCAGAGTTGTGCTAACACCATGTTTTCCCCCACGCAGCTTGAAAAATCCTCGGCCAAAAGATGCACGAATCCTCTTACTACCAAAACTTTCAAAACTGGATTTAGTGGGTTCATTATTTTTTATCTGGAAAACAAAAAAGAATACCATGTAATGTTGTGATTGGCCACCAGGTGTCACACAAACATTATGAGCATTAACTGTCCTGTGACTACTTCTGTGACAGTAAACTCACATGTATAAAACTCATTTCATCACACAAAGTAAATAGATAAAAACAAAAAATTAATAAAAAGAGATATTATAATAAATAATATTATGAATAAAATAAGTTACTGTTAATGTCCTACCTGTACATTTTTGCTTTCCTCTGATGAGCTCCCTTCAGTGGAACTATAAAGAGAAATATTGAAATGCTTTGTAGAGCCACGCTAGGCAACTATAGCTGTTATTTTAGTTTTGTAGGTTGTGTGGTGTGGGAAGGCTTTATTAAGGTACATTGTATATTGTTCATAGTTTACCTTTGTGTTGCCTTTAATTGACGTTCTCTGTCCATTTCGTTCATTTCAGAAAGAACTGCTATACATGGAATAGACTGAAACACATGCACAATTGTAATATCAGGCCATTTTCCTCTTATGAACCCTGCTCAACAAAATGAAATCTGAAGCTGTGGATTTTAAGTGTAGTGGGAGGATTCTCAGAGGAAGTCTTGAGTCTGGGCTTTATCCTGTGAGCAAATTGTTTTGACAGAGGCAGCATGTTTACCTCTCCAGAGCTCCTTCCAGTCTCCACCATGACCTGATCCACCTCCATGGACACTGGATATGACGGATCCTCCTGGATATCAGCATAGTCATCTTCCCTAAACCGCTCTGAGAAACACAAATCTCTGTGTTGTATGGGGCCACATTTAATTAGGTTAAGTGATTACTGAAGGAAATTACTGACCTTTGTTCTCTTGAACATTCTTGCATCTTGTAAGGGACTCTTCAAGCTCTTTTATTCTTTGTTCCTGTATCAAAATAAAATTACAAAATAAATCAATATAATACAAGAGTATGTATTCATCATAATTGTCTAATTAGATTGTGAGTACCTTATCATCATTGGCAGATGTCAAAGACTCCAAAATCCGCCTCATCTTCAACATTTCTGTATCTAAATCAATTGTTACACAAAAGACTCTCTTTGAGCACATAAACATTTCCCAGAAAGGAAAAAAATTAATCTGATTTGGTTCACAAAATTATGATTTTCCAGGAAATATGTGGTTAGTTGTCTGAAATCAAAATCTACATGAGTGCATGTGAACAAGCAGAGTATTATAAATGCCCTTTCTTAATATACTGGAGCATTCCTCTGCACTCGTCTGGATCATGTCTGCAGAGGTAGGAGGTGTAAAACAGTCACTAAGTTTGGAATGAACATCTCAGATAAGAAGCCAGAGTTTATGTTGCCAGACGGAGAGTAAAACAATAAATGAAAGATTCTATCCAAATATGCTTCTGGGACTTTGCTGTTATTAGAGTTTAAAATGCCTTGTGTCTAATCCCCATGAAGACTTTTGTATATTGCTACGATGAAAATGTAAAACGTTGTTTCCTGACCTCTCTCTCCTCCCTCTGCTCCGCTGCAGCTGTCTGTTCTCAGTCTGCCCTCATCCTTCAGTCTCGTAAGTTCCAACTCCTGGTCGTCTAACTGCCTCTGAAGGAGCAGCATTTCATCCTGTAGTGCAAGAGAAAGTCTCTATTTAGCCAACAATGCTTGAATATACATGCAAAGATGAATACATAACGTAACATGATCAAACACTGTGCCACAAGTTATAAAGCACAGGTATCATGTGCTGTATATAAGGTTATATTGGAAATTAAAGGAAATAATTGTACTGAAAATGACCAAAGCAGAGCCCAGCAATGCAGATGAAGCAACTTTGTTCACCTCGAGTTTGGTGAACCACTCCAGTCCCACTTTAGGGGGACATTTAAGGTAAGAGTGGTAAAGAAATGTTCAAATAACAACAGGAAAGCAGGAGGGATAGAGGGGTCACTGTATGTAGCACTTAACTGACTTTTCTCAGTCATGAACTACAAAGCCCAGTAGTTCTTTGACCTCTATAAAGAACTGAAACTCACTTTAGTAGTTCTGAGTTTCTTTTCGCACAGAAGCCTTTCGTTCTCTGTATCTGTCACCCTGTATCGCAGGTCGGTTACTTCCTGGTACAAGCCCTGAGGTACAGAACATTTGGATTACTTTTAAGAATCACAAAGACCCTCGCAGAGACCCGTGAGAGCCATGACATTTGATTCTCAATTTTTGGAAAATCTGTCAAATGCACCAACAATTGTGTTCAAAGCCACAACACTCAATCCCCTCAGGAAGTTAAGTTCTCGGAAATCTGTCTAAAAGTGAAATGTCACAACCAGTTACTTCAAAGCATTTTAACACATCAACTGGTTGTTTTGGAACCTACTGGAAATATGAGAGATGCCACGGTTTATTTTAGGGGATATAGAGGATTGTTTGGTGCTATCTTCTGTTTATCTTACTTCCCCCGCTAATTCTGTTAACACATTCTTAAAAGACACCTTGTAGAAAGGTCAGTGAGCACAGCACTGCAGTTGGCCACAGCATCTACTGGGCTTCCCCGTAGGGCAGCAAAATATACGGCAATCAAACCACAAATGCTGCAACTATTTATCTAATATAATGTCCTCTGCAATAACAAAAAATCTTATTTTTCAGTCATGTCTCAGATGTTAATGTCCCTGGACTTGTTTGCAATGTGCATTCGGAACATATTTCTTTATAAAAATATATCTCGGTTAGACTGTAGTCATATTCCTCACCAACTCTGGTTATTATATTAGTGATGTAATAACGATGTGATTAATAAAATAATCTTTAATGGTTCCAATCCAAACCCAGAAGTTAAACAAAAGTTCCTCACATATGTCAAATTGAACCTAAGGAAAAATATCCCCCTAATTTTCCTGCCCGTGGAAAGGAGTATGGAAACTATAAGTCTTGCAGGCTCAGATGCAGAGGAGGTATGTGTGGGGTGAATGGGAGTTGGGGGAGCTTTGGCAGGAAACAGCTGCTGAGTACAGTGAGTTCTGAGTGTCCTGTAACCTCTAATGAAGTTCAGCCCGCACCACATGACGGGCTGGAACCATCGGGCAAAACAATGACTGGACGACTGCCAAAGTGTGGAGTCACCGTTTAAACCTTCCATTTAATAGTGGCACATTAGCGTGAACCTGAAAGTTCATTGTACCTCACTGTCTCTGTGATCCCGCTCCACTGCAGAGAGCTTCAGCTTCAGACTGGACACCTCCGTCATCAGCTCCAGCTTCTGAGTCTCCAGAGCTGACTTGCTCAAAAGCTCCTGTAAGAAAAAGTATAAAATTAATAAATGCTAAATAAATCATATTTCTATTCTGGATTAATGGTTTTCTTTGCAAAGTAGCACACCTGCTGCAGCAATTCCTCGGTCGCATTTAACTTCTCACGGTGTTGTTCAAGGCAAGAGTCTAGATCTCGAATCTTCTCACCTTGAACTTCTACTTGGTCTGTTAAAACGCTAACCTGAAAACAGAACAAATTCAAACTTATATTCAGGCAGAAACACAGCAAGAGCAGCATTTGGATATAGATTTTTCTTAAGTATTTTATATTGTATTTGAGGTAGCCTTATTATCTAGTAGTCTACTGCAATCTCCATTTATTCAGGCTTAGAACTGGCATAGAATCGACACTTGTATATACAATGAAATATAAATGAAAACATAAAGGTGCACTATGTATCTTGTTTGGTGGAGGTTACAGCATTTGTTGGAATATTATTGCTCTGGAGCCACCTGCTTGTCTCCTTTTGATGGAGAAGTTCAATGCTATAATATAGAACATTCACGATAAAGCTAACGACTCAAGTGAGACAATCAGGTGGCAGACCTGCTACCAGAAAGGTTTCATGGTGCGTCTTTAAACTGCCACAAAGCTGCTTAAATAAAAGGCATAAAAGGCAATAGAGTGGTCAGAGCCCACCTGCAGTATGAGACATTCTTTGTCACTCTCCAGGCGTGACAGGCGCTCTTGATAAACTGCCTCAGAGCTGTGTCCATTGGTCTGAAATGGACAAAACATTGATCAATGTTCCTAGCGCGTGGTAAACTCTCAAAGCCGCAGTGAAGAGAAAGGTAAAAGCATGTTAGAAAAACTGTCTCCATAAAGAGCTTCAAAACTTTCTCTTGTAGAAAAATAAAAATGTGAGAAGCTCTCATGTGTAAGTGATTTGAAAAAACTTGAAAAAAAAAAAAATGAAAAAGAAAACTTTCCCTCAAATATCATGAAAAAGAAAAGGAAAGAAAAACATAAGATCAGTCTCAAGTGAAGCTTAAGATGGAAACAATTTTCAGGCAGAGTGCTCTATTCTTGTGAGTGCATTCACTGAGAATACATAAACAATGCATCAGTGTGTAGACAATGGGTCGCAGTGTATACATCAAAACTGGACCATATGTACAGTGTCAACAGTTATGACAGAACCAGTCAAATGCTGTGTTACAGAAAAATAATCATCATCATTAACATGCACCGAAATAAAGCAAAGAAGCGGCAAACTCAAGTATAGAAAATATGTAACACCAGCTTTAAACAAACAGAATATACTTCACCATTCGCCCATGCAGCCACTCAGCCAGCCCCTCTGCAGTGGAGTCTGGGATCTGACAGCGCAGGTTGTCCCGCTCCTCGTTGTCCATGAGCTCCAGTGCTCCCCGCAGATCCTCCAGAAGGTGCAGCACCCGGAGACCACCCAAAAACCCAGGGGATGTGGGGGACTGGCAATCAAACAGGCCATTGGAGTAATCCATGGCCTTGGAGCCTAGAGGTTTAAACACCATAACATGAAAACATCAACACTGAGAAGATGATGAAATGTGTCAAGACATAACCCTTAATTTAACACTGACAAAAACAAGCTTTCAAAATGCACTGTGGGAGTGATGATTTGAATTGGCCTGTGTTAAATAACAAAGCTATAAATGTTGGTGCCTCACAAGTCCACATTTATAGCAATTTACCAACGGGGACATGTACATTCTTTAATCTCTTCATCTTGTGCTGACCTCAGATTAATCACAAATAGCTCAAACTGACTGGACTTCCATTGCAATAAATAATCATTAATAATTAGTACTGGTTGTGGTAATAAGTGAGACTTCAGTCAGTTAGACTATGTAGCACAGTTAGCACACAGACATGAGAAGGGGGCGCTATGAGCACTGGAGCTTTTAAGAGCCTCAGCCCCCCACTTTATGTTCTCACTTTAAAAATCCACCATAATTAAAGTCCAGTGATCACAAGGGTCAAACAGCACATTGGAGCATGTTGCAAATAGCATATGCTCTACTTATTCTATATATCTAAATATAAGTGCTCCCTCTCCTCGCAGTGGGAGAGATCCTGATAATGGCTGTGGTTTCCGCAGAAACGGGGAGGACTCGGGAAATCACATGACCATCAGCTCACTCACTCCTACTGGAAAGGTCGCCGCTATAATTACACAAATCAGTGGAAAAAGGGACTCTTGAGCTCACGTCTGCTTTGCTCATCTGTAAAGTTTGCCAAGTCCAAAAGTTCTCAAGCAGAAGTTTATATATCTAACCCTGAAAATCATTCATTTCATTAATGCATGCAGCAGTGGTCCACAGACTTGATTTGATATGGCTTCATTTCTAAGCTGTCCTAATTAAGTCACATTAGTTGGTGCTTAAGAGAAAATAGAGCCTTAGTAGTCTCACAGGAGAAATTCACTTTGCACTATGCATTATTCAGCCATTTCTACTTAGCATTTTATTATTGACACTTCAGTGAACATCTTTAATGTGCAGAGAGCAAATGTTTAGGGGAAACCTGTGCAGACACATGGAGAAAATGCAAACTCCACACAAAAAGGCTACATGCCGCGTGAGAGTTTGTCCTTTGACCTTCTTACTGTCAGGCTGAAGCGCTAACTGTTGTGCCACTGTTTTGAACTGTTGTGCCACTGTTTGTTCATAGTTTGTCTTTTGTTCTGTTTTTGGTAGACTTTTGGTACGACTTTGTCCTGGTGTAGGGTATTTTTAGCCCCTTTGTTATGTAATAATAGTTGCACTTGATGATTTCAGAATGCACTTGATTTTGTTTGTTTTTATTGCATTCAGGGTATGAAATCCACAGAACACACACAAGAAAAATGTCTCAAGGTGAGATTATGTGCGTTCCATGATCTGGTGGCACTACTCTAAATACATTCACACCGACCACACTGTGCTGGGCTTTGTATTCCCAGTGTGCTCCTAAACGTTTCCAGATGTGGCTCGACCCCATATTATGGCATGGCCACTTAAAGACGCACTACAGTCAGACCTGAACGTCCAGCTGTGGTTACCTGCTATGATCCCATCCATTTGCTCCAAGGCCGCAGCCAACATCTCACTGGCATCAGACATCATGATGTGCTCAATGAATCTGAAAAATACAAGACACCAAGGGGTATTGAAAATCAAGAAAAATAAAAAAGAAAGTAACATATCAGGCCTTATAATCTAATATATCTCAGTCACGGATCATTTAGGGTGATTGTTAAATTATGTCAGAACTGCTATTTTTTCATTTACAAACCAATTGGAATCTGAAATTTTAAATTATTCACTAGAATGTTTTGGCCTTTCAATTATCTTTTGAAATATTTGAACCAAACAAGATTACCAGATTAACGGAGCAATATTTCCAACAATAATTTTCTTGTTTATAACACAAGCACCCATTCTCTTATTGAATATATTTTACATCAAATTAACCTCGCAGTGTAGGACACTAGAAAGCTCTTTTATGACATCACTGCCTGAAGTTATTACCCAGCATGCCTTGTGTCTGACCGCTGGGTAGTCATGGGTGTTTGCAGACCATCCCTGATGTGCAATAATGAAAGTATTCTCCTCGGGGTCTCAGGGCTGTAGCAGAGCTGGCATGTGTGGCATCTTAAACTTCCAGATCTAACTGGACACAAACCCCCATTACAACACGGATCACATGCCTCTCCTTTTGCATCCAATAATCAAGTATCACTTTGAGCTAAATCTGATTTGAGACTGTGTTTTTGTATAAAAGGAAACTATGGAAAACAAGAGCACTGCTTGTCCACACACACTCCTGAGTGAGGGGGGTAGGTTCGCCCACTTTACTTCATTTCCTGCCTCTCTGGGGTCAAAGTGTCACACTCTGCATGTTAAAATACAGGCATTAGAGATGTGATTACACTGGAGGAAGCCATGAAGAAAATCTTGAAGTTAGTTATCAGACAAATGTGACAGCTATAGGGAGAGAACTACAGAGCTACATTACTTAAACTTAAAACTTCTTCAGGCATGTTTTTGAGGAATGAGGGAACAATGTTATAACATGGCAGAAAGCGCATAAAAAATAATTTTGCAAAATACTGAGTTTATATTATAGACTCAATATTTAAATTAAGCCTACAGTCAAAACAACATATGCAGTGTTATAATATTCCCACCTCTAATGTGATTTTTTTTAGAGAATTTATAGAAGCATTTTGAGACACTAAACAAAAGATACTAACTACAGCAAAAAGCACAAATAGTTTAAGTAAATTCTTAACAATTCTTGGATATTCTTCCTCATCCTTTCGCACAGAAGTAAAGGATTATATTTTCTTGTGTTTGGTGTGGAACAGGAGACAAAGAGCCATCACTCATTATCATTAGAATGCCAAGTATATTTTGTCAGCTGCATGTTCTTTAAAGAAGGTCGGGCTCAGAGCCTCCTCCAAGAATGTGACTTATGTTGTGATTCTAAATATTTAACGTTTTTTCTGTTAACAATGAAACAAAAAGAGCAACTTGGCTACTTTGTGTGTTGTTCATTCAAAACTTTAAAATTGAAATTAACTTTTCAGATTTAAGGGATGCTGCAAGTCCTGTTATAATGACTATATTGTATCTATTTAATACATTTCACAAGAAGTCATTAATGGGGACAAAGCATCTTTTAAAATGATAATTCACTTTAGAAGTACAATTACTACAATTACATTATTCAATTAAATTTGAAGAAAGTCAAAGTCAAGTCCATATTAACATTTTTATTATCTGACATCTGTACATTTTAAATTCATTTGAACATTAAAAACTTAAACTGATGGATGGTGGTTTTTTCTAAGAATGGAAAATGTGCTGCTGTGAGTGTTGATAAGAGCTCAGTGGGAGTGAACACCATGTGCATTGCTGCAGGTTGGCTTCCTCTTAAACACTGGTACTGACATCCCCATGACCTTTGACCCCACACTCTGCAGGCTTTCAAACAGACCTGCAAGACCTTCACATCAACAAAACACACTAAACTATAGAACATAAACTCAAGTGCAAGGATCACAACCCACTCTGACCACTACATACAATGTTTGTCATTCAGTGAGCCGAATCAGCAAACATTTACCATTCAAGACCTTTGCTCATCCTAATGCCAAAAAGAAGAAATTCTTTCATAAATAAAAATTCTTACAAAGTGTACAATACAATTTAGGGCTGTAGTTGTTTAGTTGGAAAATGGTAAATGGTTCCATGTTTAGATTGCACTTTTCTGCCTCCACACAGCTGTGTTTTAGTGTTAGTTTTCCTCCAGTAATTCAGAGAAGAGGGAGTCTGTCTGTACGCATGTTCATGTATATGTTAGCTTCTTAAGTCAATTAATTGACCAAGGAGGTCGTAATTGACCATTTTTAGTCATCCAATTATTTTACAAAAATTATAAGGATTTAAGTATCACAGAAGAAATGGGAAAACATGTGAATGAATAAGTGCCGTTCTGGAAGTGATTGTACAGTATCATTTCACTTCACTGTTGAAGATTTTACTTTTTTGTAAGTTGTAAGTTGTTTGTATTTTTTACTGCTCAAACCAATATTCCCTTGTAGGATTAATATAGTCTGAATCTGAATAATTTAGTTTGCTACACCATGGCCCCTATTAGTCATTCCATCGATGTCTTTAGATGTTATTTAGTCGATTGCAACCAAAGTGCATTTAATCAGTGCACTTTGACTAAGATCGTCTTTTATGGTCTTAAAGTTATTTGTCTATGACTAATAGACAATTTTAAGGATGTGTGTAGGGGCTAGTAAAATCTCAAAAGCCATATAACTGTACTGGATTACTAGATGAAGGGAAACTATATGAAAGGGGGAGGGACGATGCATTGAAACAGGAAGTGAGGGATTAAGTGACCTGCAAAGAATGGACAGTTTGTAAAATACACACGCCTCCAGCAGGGCCTCTGTACTACTCCACTCTCCCAGCTGTGCTGCAGATGTGAACTTAACACTCAGACTTTGGATACTTCTGAACTCTTTTGTCTGCCAATAGAGTTTGTAAACCCACTCACAATACTACTGTTGTGACAGCATAAAAAAAGCAGCCTTACAGTGCCATAGAAAAACAATTGTAGGTAGTGCAGTGTAGTTGTAGTGTTCAGAGCAGTAGCTGGAACTTAGAGGGGTCAGAGGCACAGAAAGGAACAGTCAGTCCCAGGGCAGCTATGGCTACAGAAGTAATTTACCATTATAGGTGGGGGATATAAAAAATATTACTAAACTTACTCAAACGATGAAAAGGGTGATTAAAAACAAAAAAGCTTATGCAGTACAGTACCAAACCTGGGTGCTACAAGGTGACATTTCTCCACATTTCTGGTCAATTTTTGGTCCATTTGACATTTACAGGCATTTATCTGACTGACAAAATATTTGAATATCACCATCAAGATATGATTCTTTTTAAAACTATATTGTTTACCTCTTCTACCACATGGACTACAATAGCGTCTACTACTGGTAAATGATTATACACTTGCTTCATTGTGGCTTGATGTGGCAGCCAGACTCCATTTCAGTCCTCAAACTGCACTTCACTCCTGACGTCACTGTATACAATAACTTTCAAACAATTTCACTAACACACGACTGCAGTCAGACAGTGCACACTTAAACTAGAATTATATTTCTCTGGGTCGCTACTCTGAGCTTGGGCACAAACGCCTCTTTGTCATCTAGACACTCACATGGCAGCAGCAGGACCCAGACCCTGCTCCAAACTACACTACATCAGATTTTCCACTAGGGCCAGCAACATCCAACGTAATAGAAAGTAGAAAGGAAAAAGATCATGACAAAAAGGAAGGAACTGAGAAAGAAGCCGAGATAATGTAGCTTTTGATATGAAGTGACGGGATGCAAGCTCTTATACCTCAAAGCCTCCTGAAATCAAAATGTTGCTGACATTCAGTAAAATGATGAGCAGAACAAAGAGCAAGCAATTCAAGATGCATCCTCTGAGCCAGGAAGAACCTTGGCTCTGGACTGTCGGGAAACGTTTCCTGCCACCTTCTGGAAAATGACTTCCTCATAGTCACAAAAACTGTTAAAATTCAAACCCCAGCAGAATGCATCGTAGTTTAGGATTTGTTGAGCGTTTATAATTTCGTTAAGAAGAATCATTTCACTTGCAAGATTATTATTTTAATTTAAATCAGATGCATATACTGCAACAACTTAGAAATCACACTTGAGATACTCCAGAGCACATAACCAGCTATGTGAGGAATGCAAACTTCACAGATACAGAGGTCCCAATCAAATCAATTGGTGTGCATTTGAGTTCAAGAAAATGCAGTAATAGAGAAAACAGCTCCAGTGGCTAATGGTTTTTGCAGTAGTTTAGGTCTGACGTGAGTGCACAATAATATGTGTTCATAATGGGGCTATGAGTGAGCAATATAAAATGCATACAGCTCTTATATAGCTCATAGTTTTCTCACAGTAAACAAAAAGAGTCTGAGTCAAAGTAGTTGTCCAGCCATGATACAAATATGGTTATAGTTAAAAGGGGAACCAAATCCTTTGTTATGCTTTTAGCTCTGGCTCCAGAAGCCAGATCATAATGAGAAATGGAGTGGGAATGCTGCCAGCTAGAGAGCAAAGGGCCATAATAACTTGATTTTCTGCAAGACAAGAATAAATAAATACATTTTAAAAAGAAAAAAAAAAAGAATTATGCTACAACCAAGTCTAATGTACCTATTCTTGTGTTTGAATTAACATAGCAATCAAGTTTTAATTTAACTAGCTGCACTGATGAGAATGGGAGTCTTGCATATACGTTTTATCCCAGTTATAAGCCCAAGCAAATCATAAAAACATATATCAAAAAAAGAAATCTAAACTTTTTGTCACATTTGCACAAAAAAGGATTTAAACCTGCAGAAAAAGTGAGGGCTTAAAACAGGCTTTAGCAGTTATTTGTATGAGTAATCTAAGTGCAAGAAAGTCATTTAAGCTTTAATAATGAGCCCATTTACTAGTCTATATAAAAGTACGGTGATAGTGTTGATAGGCTAAACAGGCAACGGGAAACTACAACAGACTGTCGCTAGATCTGCAATAAAACAAAACACTTTCTATTACAACTTTGAACTTACGCGATGGAAAGAGAAAACGAAGAGATCTCGCAGACTCCAGGGGCTTTCTAACAGGGCATCGCTATCAGCGTCGCTTTCATTCAGTTTCTCCTTTGGTGAAGTTTTAGACCCAAACTTCAAATCTCGAGCGACGTCAAGTTGAACGTGGTGAGGAAGAACAGCAGCGCGGCTTTTCAAAATAAGATCAACTCTGCCAAAATAAAAGTCCGGAGGATCTTTACGTGCTCTTTTTATTTATGAGTAAACGGCGTGCATTTTAGTATTAACAATTATTTATATTAAATCGAACTGAACATTGCACGACGTACTGAATCTACTGGCATATGAGTAAAAAAAAATAAAATAAAATTAAAAAAAAAATTGCATCTTTGATATTATATAATGTAAGAGTCGTTAAAATCAACTAAACAACTGAGCCTCATAGTTACTGTTTCTGGGCCGCCAGTAGATGGGGTAAGAGTGTTATTTGAGGCGTTTGTTACAAACCCAAATTTATTTCCTTATTTTTGTCTTCTTCTTCTTCTTCTTCTTCTTCTTCTTCTTCTTCTTCTTCTTCTTCTTCTTCTTCTTCTTCTTCTTCTTCATCTCTCTCTCTCTCTCTTTCTCTCTCTCTCTCTCTCTCTCTCTCTCTCTCTCTGGGCTTTTTTTTCTATTTTTTTTCTTTCCTTCGTATTTTATGTATTTATTTATTTATTTGTAATCCTGTTTTAATTTCAATGTAATTTAATGTAAGAGATTTTTCTTTCTTTCTTTCTTTCTTTTTTTTACTGGGAACATGAGGGAAAATACACGTTTTCCTTTTAATCATGAAGGGCACTTGATGAAATCTTAGGAGTGGTGGCTTCAGTTGATTAGGAGTCTGACACATTAGAAGAAAATGCTCTATCAACAGCGCTTAAGTGTGAGTTATTTCCCTGAGCTTTATGGGGATATTAGTGGCCATGGCAACGCTTCAGGCTTTACCTCTACCTGAAATATTGAAATGTTATTCAGCTTTTTGACGCCTTTCTTTTATGTCTTGAACTCACCTTTTTTTTTTTTCTTTTTTTTACTGAAGCGAACACCAAAATTATATCTATTTAAAGTCCTTTTTTCTGATATTTTCACCTTCCTCATCAAGTTGTTCATATGTGTGTCTGACAACTGGTACATGAACCTTCACACACTTTCAGTGCCAGGCGAAATGATGATAATAATGATCTTTCAAAATTAACTATTGCAATATGGCCACAGTGGCATTGTATTACAGCCCACCTGCTAGTCATTATAATCCCTCATTTGTCCAGGAGTGGTCTATGGTTGGAAATTTTCAAAGTGAGTCATCTAGTGATCTCTTTGAACTGCTATCCAGAAGTCATTTTCAGTCTGAAGGTACTAGACTGAGGAGCTATATGTCTACAATGTCTGATTTATTTATACAATCACTGGGCTGATTATGGTGCTATGCTGAGATCCACATGGAGAATAAAACCCCAGGTGATTCGATTAAACAAGTTAAACATGTATTTGTTTATATGTGAAGTCTACAGGAGCAATGAGCCATGCTGTATAAACTAGTATTCAATAGAAACGAGGTGTGATGTGTCGAGACACTGCACAGATCACACCCGTTTGTTATTTTAGCCCTATGTAGTACACCTGTTGAGCTGATAATTGATGTGCAGTATATATCTCCGTGCCTCCTGTCACACTTTCAAACAGGCAGGATGAGACACCCAGTAAAGTTAGTCTCACTATCAAACAACACCACTAGCCATTATTTTATTTTATTTTATTTATTGGTTTATTAGGACAGTGTACAATTACATTAAGCACAATGGCAGAGATGTTTGTACCAGATTATAGCTCATGGCTAATTTCCATCTGTCGTCCTGGGAAGGGGAGACAACACAAACACAAAACAACTGTACAATATACAAATATAAAATACAATAAATATTTACAAGTTAAAAGTGCAATGTATAATGTAATGTAATGTAATGTAATGTTGTAACGCTGTTAGTTTGGTCATCTGTGGCCATCAGGTGACACCCACAGGGGGAACATCTGATGGCAAAATACCTGTTAAAGTTAAAACAACTATACAATATACAAATATACAATACAATAAATATTTACACGTTACTTTCTATTACTATTCTAGCTCTATTGTGTTTTTTTTTTAAGTGTTTTTTGTTTTTAAATGAATCAATATAAAGAATCAATATAACATGTTTTGTCATGGGAATCAACCCAGACAGTGAAAAACTGCAGTTGAAAGTGTTTTAGTCGTTTCTGTCACATTCCCTGTGCCCGTGAGTCCATGTTGTATAGTGAAAAGAGGGACTCACCACAAATAGTTGTGTCCATCAGCCACAAAGGCCTTCCTGACATCCCATAATTACCCTTCTCACCAACAGGCTAATAATAAGAACATGCACCCTGTGGAGAGCAAACGTTGAAGCACTGTTGCATGAAGACATTGAGGAGGTATAGAAAATGTTAGTTTTAGTGTTACTGTGTAAACGCAAAATCAATACAATATGGTACATGTCTTTTTGATAAGTAATGTGTGATGTCAAAAGTATTTTTTCAAGATTAATAATTGATTTGAACTGCTGAACTATAATCTTCAACACTATCCATAACTTGCCCTCCTCTTACAGATATGACACTTTTCAAAGGCTGAAATTGAGATCTGGTGTAAAGCAATTATTGTCAAAATATTGCCAATATAAGTTAATTGAATTCCCTGGTGACATGAAACGCAAACACAGTTTATAAATACACATTTTATTACATGTGTCTTCTTATCACATGTTGCAAGGGAAACTTTATAGTGTATAAGTGACAGTAAATGCATGTGGGAGTGACATATGTTCCTGTAGATAATGTTTTCACAATCATGCCTGTTGACATTTTATAGGCTGGATGCATATTGCTCTGAGCGAAACACCATATAGAGGAACTGAGGTTTTTTTTTTATATATATATAACATGACAAGCTGCACAGTGATGGTGCTTTACTAAATCAGCTGCTGTGTGAAGCAAAGACTTGATTGTCTGTAGTGACATTTACCAAGGTTCCCTCTGCGCTCATCCCCAAAGTCCATCATCTGGAGCAAGCCAATGCTATTTTCAGACTAACCTCTCCCTTTACAGCAAGGTTTAAAGCACATGAAGCTCTATATGACAAAACATAAAAACAATTATGAACCATTTTTTTGCTGTTACACTATTATTAGCCCATGAAGTTTACTGTGTATTTTGTACAGTAATAATTTTTCATAAAAAGTATGTTAACAGGTTTTAATCCGAATAAAAAAACGGAGATCTAAGAATTATGATGTTACCTATAACGTCTTGTGTTTTTCCTTTCAAGTCCTTACCCATTAGCTTGAAAAATTGCACCATATAACTGCAAGATACAATCTCTGAATCATCCATACATAAGGGTACCTGCCGCTGGATGAACTCAGTTGATGTGTCCTCAGAGAAATGATGTGGCTTCATGTAGAGCCAGGTACAGGGCAGGGAAACCTAGCAACAGGCAGCTGCAGAGAGAACTCGTCGCAGTACTTTAGATTATCAAGGCACAAACAATCATAAACAGACAAGCTGGACGGCCGCGGAGGACAGTTTGTGCTGAGAAACACCCCCTTTGCAGCCTGTCTCCAGCCATTTCAGGACACAGGTTTTGACCTCATGTTCTGAAGTGTTTGGCAAAACATAAATCAAAAACAATCACAGTGAATGTTTTATTTGTCCAATTGTCTCAACCAAATCTATTATCAGCCCTTGCACTCGAGCATTTATCACAGCGGTCTTTGAATAACCTGATTCAGATAGTGTTGTTTGGCTGGTGGAGCTCTTTGTCAAAACATATCCCAGTTTTATGTGCCAATTATCTGTGTTATGCATGAATATGAAGCACTGTACATATGTCTGTATCTATTATTAGGCATTTTCACACATAACAGTACCAAGAACTATATGTTTCTATAATCCCTCAGTCCCTATTTAGTCAGTGGAACAACCTTTTTGACAGTGGGCGAATCTAGTGTAATGTCTAGTGTAATGTCTAGCGAATCATCTAGTGTAAAACATATACATATTTAAGTAAGCACAACACAAAAAGTGATGCAAAACTGGAAAATTACATGACATTTATTGTAACAGTTTTTTGAATAATACTTACTGATTTTAAATTGCATTTTTGGAGTAATTTCTCTTGTGGATCAGTATTTTGATATTTGATATGGTTTGAACTAAAACACAAGAATTCAGTAAAGGAAAATGATCATTGACACTACATAATGTAAATGTAAATGTATTTACTGCAAAACAAAGACTAAACAATAAAAATAGCATTATGAAATAGTACTAAAAGCGTATCTTTACTTCTCATTAAAACAAAGAGAAGACACTTTTGTGGCAAGTATCAAGTCATGGTCACTTGTGCATACATAAGTATCAATTAAACTCAATTAAATGTGAAAGGTAAAATGGATCACACATAAGCCGCTCTCTGTTGCAACAGTTATTGCTTAGTGTTTGTTAGTGTGAGTGCCACTTGATGCTATCCTATTTATTGAATTAGTGCATAATGTATTCTAATATAAGTGAGTAAACCTGAAACAAAAACCAGCTCTCTGCTCTGGACTCTTCCCTCGGAGGATAGAGCAGTCAGTGCCAGGCCTCGTCTAACTGATGAGCCGTGCACTGTTTCACTCACAATGTAATTATGTTTATACTGAGCCCACACCGCTGTCTGTCTTACTATAACCAATCACATTAACAACTCATAGAGACACACTAGTAGACTCTGCCAAAAGATACCAATAGAGTTTATTGTTTATTTTATATAGACATTATAAAGTTTGGACAGAGTTGAACAACCCAGTAAGATCCTTAACTTTAAATTTGGTTTAAGTAGAACCCCAACACAAATGACAGAGGTGTGGAGGCTTTGAAGTCTTGTTTATCCCATTATAAATCTCTTGTTTTTGCAAAGCTCCTGAAACTATCCAGGGGTAAATGTGTATAATAAATATCACAACTGATTTTTGTATTATCCATTATATCATGTCAGATGCAGCGAGCTTATTTCAACAGTGGGAATGGCACTTGCTCTCAAAGTCTTAGCTGACATAGAATTTGTCTGTATGAAGTATAAGTAGAGGGCAGAACTGCTTTCATAAATGCTTTATTTTTTGAGAAAGATCATTAAAATATCTATAAATAATAGGTAATCATAAAAAAAACAATGTTGGTGCCAAATTTTCCTAATCTGCTGCAACAACAAAGTACAAAACAGACTGTATCAAAATGTGTGGTAAATGTGCCTGCTCATCATAGGAGCCATTTTGGCCCATATTTACTGCTTGCCTGTTGTCCTCCTTAATCTTCTTCTTAATGCATTCAAGGGCCCAGAAGTCATAATTGCTGCAGATTGGAAGTAAATAGTTTTGACCACATTGTTATTAGAACAATAAAGAACCTAAAACGTAATTGTGGCTTTATATTACAAGTGTGTCAGAGCAACTTCAAATGAGCTGGCAGATTGTCATGGCCTTTGGTCATAGAGCTCCTGCACACACGTGACTACATCTGACAGGGATGTGGAAGGTGAATTAGCAGAGTCTCTTTGGTCATTAAATGAACTGACTTAAAACTACTCAGATTAAACATTTGTGACCCATACCCGGCATAGGTGATGTTAATGAGTGAAGATTTTATACTTTTCAACACAAAACACAGAAAATAGCACTGATTTAACTATTTAAGTTTGTGATTTTATATACTACAATTCACATTTCTAAGCCGGCAATTCATGTTTAGTAAATTAACAGCGTTTAGCAAAAGCATTTGGGATGGTTCTTTTCAAACTGCTCTTTCACACTGCCTGATTAATAAACTATGATGCTAATGGACAATTCAAAAACAAGTTTTTGAATTGTTATGAGACAGTGGTTGAATCATTCAAATAAAACCAAATATTGATGTAACAATACATTCATAGCTTAATCAGTGTACAGCTTGTTTAGCTGCTGCTCATTAAACTGCAGAAATGCATCATGGATTAGGCACACAGATGATCCATCAATACTTAAACAAAAATGGCTGCTAATAAAAACAAAGAAAATATCACGAGACTGAAAAACATTGCAAATTTTTGCCCAGTCAATTAGCAAAGCACAAACAGTATCTGTGTGTGTTTATGATAACAAGATGCTGGAGCAGTTTATGATTCTTCTCTTATCTCAACAGGGATTGTAGGAGCAGGGCCACGAAAAGACAAACTGAGCCTCTAAAATGTCACACAAGTGACTGACTTTTCAAGTACAAACAATATCCCACAGACTGGTGGAAAAAAGTTACGCAGGATACAAGTCTAATAATGGTACTGCACTATTTATGCATTTATTTATGTATTTATTTATCTATCTATCTATGTATTATATAAAACATATAGGGACTATTTTACATTTCCATTTTGTTGCTTTAAAGGGGCACTATGTAATATAAATTTAGGAAAATCTTAAGATATTTTACATAATTCCCTTCAACACAAACATCTGTTTTGACTGAATTAAATACATTTTAAGTAAGTATTAACACATTAACACATACATATACCTCATAATAATTGTGCTCATAATATTAACATATATATTACGCACATTTTCAGGTATAGAAGGCTTCGGCACTGGTCATCTCAACTCTCGACTCTTGTTTTTGCAATCAACGCATTTGATGCATAGTTTTTGTTTTTGTTTTTTTTCCAAATGAGGTGTAGTTCTATAGCTCCCAATTTATCAAGTGTCTCCTCTTTGGCTTGAAGAGGCAGAACACTGGCCCCTCATGGTGATGTAGAAAAGTGAACAAATATATTCCCTCTAGTGTTCAAAAAGGGTACTCATTTAAAGTTGGTCTTGTTTTCATTGAAAAATCTTTACAAACAAAATTGCTTAAGGGATTAGAAGTTGTTGTGTTCTTTTTTTTTTTTTTAAGATTTAAATATTTTGTCTGCACTGAGCGATAATAATTTTCTCTGTAGCAAGGAAAAGGTCAGTGTTTTTGTACCAGTCAGATATAGTTATGCATAAAACAAGGCCGGCGTTTGCTGGTTGAGCCAGTGGTCACATGAAAGGTCAGCGCTTGTCTAGACTGCAGTACACCTGACCACAGAGCTCCATGAGTCCTGCTGATGTCCTCACACAATGAACAAGGGCAGACAGGGGCGTTAAAAAGAGGACTGCTGTTCACAAGATGTCATTTATTATGCAGGCCAGAGTCCAAGCTGTGAGACGTCTTGATGGAGGAGAAAGCAGCACATTGTATGTAAAAGAATGAATGTACATTTTGATTAGGATGACCACAGGGGCTAGACTTTTCTTGCCAATTAGGTTTTAGCCACATTTATAGTATATGGAATAGTTTAGTGTCAAATAAAAAAAAAACATATCTGAGTTTTAAAGTTATGTTAAACTGATTATCTGCTTAAGTCACAGTTTGGTTGAAAGAATTAAAAATGAGTTGTAGTTACTGTTAATGTCAAGATCTGCTGATTCAGTTCTATTTAGATTTGATTAGTGATTGTTTCTGTCACGGGCAGTAAATGAAGAAGCGTTTACCTTGAGTTGTAAAAGCGTAAATGTAAACACTGAAGTGCTTTGGGAACTGTGGTTCTCCAGTGAATAACAGCACCTCAGAGATTACAGTATGTTGAAAAATAGACAAACAGAGCACAGAGCAAAACTTAGCTGGTGCCAAAGGGTGAGCAGGTAATTCGTCAAATAACCCAATTATAAATCCATGGCTGAAGAGTGTGAAACAGAGCGTGAGGTCAGTAGTTCATGGGCTCAGTTGTGCCGCAGGCGTCACATTTGTGGCGGCCTGTCGATGCAAAGTGACATTCCCTTTGGCTTTTCCTTTTATAGTGGTTCAGTGGTATGACAACTCATCACCAAATGCAGCTCCCCTACAAGCTTCTACTGTCTGAATGTCAGGCTATATTAATATTGATTTCATTAACTTTTCCCCTCAATAATGAATGTGCTACAATTTGACACAAATCCCTCACTGGATTCAAGTGTCCATTACACACGACACTTTTGCAATTAGAGTTAGAAAGAATATTGAGACATTTTTGTGCACACACAAGTATTCATTTATTCTATCACTTAGACAATTCAACATAGCATCATTAGGCCCGAATCCCAGCAGGGGATCCAAAGACTCTTAAAAATAAGGACTAGGGTTGGGTTGGGAGCTATGGTTAGGGTTACAACTAAGGTTAGGCCTAGTGTTGGAGTCAGGGCTCAGGGTTAGAGGCGTTTTTAGGGTGACGCCCGTTCGACGCCGCTTGTGGCTTTAATATTATGGTTATTATTGCATAAGAACAATTTATCAAAATGTCCCCCTTTTCACACACTGTAATACAGACTACCCCAATAGTTCACATATATGTTACCAGTTGCACTCTTTGTTGCTTGGAACTGCCAAAATTTATATGCATAATCTAGTCTGCTTAATCTGACAACAATATCTGACATTACCAAACAAATTTTGCTGAATTTAAATCATATTATTGACACCTAAAAAGACTCTGACATGACTCTCTCAAAATTAAAGTTGTTTGCCAGGCGCACGCAGCACTATTATTATTTAATATCATTTCATATTTTTGAGTTTTTAATATACTTCTCTCCGCAGCAATACATAATGATTGGGAATATGAGATTTTAAACCCCACAGGCTGGCTTTGGCTGTTCTGGGCCTTTTACCTCACATTTTTACAATTTCCAAATTCATGTATAGTTTTTATTGGCTTGTTTTGTTTTTCGACTGAAGCAAAATTTGTCCCTGCGGGATGGAGTGAAAATCTGTGATCTGTTGCAAAAAAAAAAGAAAAATCTACCACAAACCAGGCTTTTCAGGAACGGACACCAAACACGTCCTCCCGCTGGGCTGGAGTGAACATAGTGAAACCACAGCGTTCTACTACCAGGGCTGGAGCGTCACTCCAGACCCACTGTGGACGGAGACCAGAGACCTCCCAAGTCCTCACAGGGGTCTTCAACAAAGGCAGATGATTGCTGCTGGCTGCAGATGCAGGAGAACTCACACAACAAACCAGAAGTGAGCATCTTGTTTGGAGAAGTCGACTGGTCGATTTTCTGGGCTTCTGTGAGCAAATGCTCAACGGGACACGGAGGCTTTGGCAAAAACACTCCAAAAGTTAGAAAACCAAAGTGTAGAGCCTCTAAGGTAGGAGACTATTTGAAGTTGCCTTACGACGTTCCAGAGGTCGACATCTGCTTTGGAGCGGTTGAGAAGACAATATTCCAATATTTCTCAACTCGCAACACAACAGGTGCAGAGACACTGAAGGACGTGAAGGTAGAGGGTTCAACTCCAGAAGATCCTCAAGTTCGGGAGCCAGACATTGAGAAGGTGCTTCCAGTAAAACAGTGGCTGGAGTTACCTTATGAAACTCCAGAAGTTGAAATCTTCTTTGGAGATGTGGACTGGCCCACCATAAAGTCCACACTAAAAACATCTCCACTGAGCAATACAAATGAAACCTCAACATGACCCCGATGAGATGGGGCAGACGTGCCCGTCATTCACCAATGACCCCAATGACGTGGGGAAGATCAGGAGCTTTCAAAAAACACATAATATGTTGTTCTAATTTTAACGGATATATTGTTTTTGCTCAAAATTTTATTATTTTATTATTATGCTCTTTGAAGGCTAATTTGACCCCCTAAACATGTTCAAAAACTCACCAGATTTGCCCAAAATTCAGAAGTGACAAAAAACTCAATAAAAAATTGGTTTCATGCAGGGCCGTTCAATACCACTTGCAGCTTTAATTTTACTTGAATTTACTAGTAATTTCATAGATCAATGCACAAAAAGTCAAGATAAACAAAATGACTATTGCACCCTGGTGGGGGCTTGAAATCAATAATAAAAATGCAGTAATTGATTGCAGTTGGAGGAAATAGATTTTTTTTTTTGTTGCATCTTGTTACAATGTTACTTGTTACAAAAACAACTACCTAAATCTGTAGAGATTTCAATGAAACTCATCACATATAAATGTGAGCTGCAATTTCCATATAATGAATTCAGTTAATTTGCCGGTGAGCTCATGTTCTGCTCGGGGATGCAGTATTTACCTTAAACAGCGGCATGTGGTCACGTCAACATAAATACACTTGCTTCACTTGCAGTGAGTGGCTTATGTGCAGCTGCAGGTACCACTAACAGTGCTGGTTCAATTAGCCCATTAACATGCATGAAGCCCACAGGCAGCAGCTATAATCATAGTGACAAACAAACTTTTCTTGGCTGATGTAACAATGACAAGTTTGTCCTAGCTGCAGGTCACATATGTAACCATGTTCAACTGTTCTATTTGTGGCTCCTTTAACAATGTACTGACATGGTTGTCTTACAGACCATTATGGGCATTTCAAGTCTTCAAGTTTAAGTGTTCTGTATCTCCCAAGAAAGTTTCAGTGTGTGGAGAGCGGATTATGCGACACAAAACCTCTTCAGTCTGACTGTTGTTGTTATTTTTGTTTTTTGTTTGTTTTTTGTGCATCATTATTTATCATATGTCATACTGTTTTTGAGACTCCAGTTATTGAAACTTAATAATAAAATGTATACATATGCTAAATTCAGTGAATACATAGAACATCGCAGTGGCAGAACTTCAAAACAATTGTCAGTTTTATTTTGCCTGTAATGTCCAGAGCGATTGTGATCAAAGACGGATTAAAGGTCAGTGATGAAACTGGAGTTACTTCAGAGATGATAGCAACATCCAAATATCAAAAAACAAACAGAGGCCAAACAAGGGAATGATTCTAATGTTGTTGCTTCATAGTGACTGTTTGAAACACAGAGAATGCAGTTCTTATACTATAATACAACCATACTATACCTCATCTGCTATTATGAGTTAATTACAAAGCACCAGTAAAATGAGACACTTGACACAACATGTAAATTGCACAAATATTATTTTGATCTAACAAAACCAATGAGAATATTCACAACTCGAATTAAAATGAATTACAATAACTCCAATGAGACAAAGTTATAAGTGTGACATAATCTGTTCTTGTAAAAGTGATGGTGGCAGTGCTCTGAATGACTGCGCTCATGGATTATTTTGGATTCATGAGCACAGAGGGGTGTTACAACAGACAGAGCAGGGGTCTCTAATCAACCGGGCTTCAGCAAAGACACCTCCAACACTAATAAAGAAATTGGACTGCTCAGATGAACGCTACATTTGTCACATTAACAGCAAACCTGAGCCACGGCTGACGCAGTTCAATCAACAACTATGCATCAATAAACTAGATCACCAAGCAGAAGAATTATATTAGTCCATTAGCCACTTATTTATTTTAGCGCCAGTTAGTATTTGAATCATCTACTAACAAGAATATGTTTCCAAACTAATGATTATGGCATTTGTATTGTTGGGCCCCTCTTGCACTTGCATAAATCATAGAGAAAAAGCTTTAAACTTGTGTCATTTCTCCATTTACCAAGCAAACATTTTCATTTAAACTTGACCTCCACCGATGAACAAGTGGTGCATTGGTGCATTAGTGAGAACAACAACGAGGGAGTTTAATGGTTTCAAGGTATTAGGTTAAGAAAGGCAAATGGTTCCATTAATGCTTGTAAACCTGTGGTGATGAAAAATTGTACAAGTTATAGATGCATATTAAGTGCAAGGAAAAAAGTAACTTTAATCAATACACTTAGTTGAGGGAAATTACGTTTTGAAGTTGAACCATAGGCTGTATAAAGAAGTAGACATTGTGTTCGGCTCCAGTCAAATTAAGTTCACAATAAGCCAGGTCTGCATTAAGAATAGGAATTTATTAAAGACCAGGACCATGCAGAGTGGGTTAATATGAACATTTTAAGACCAAAATGAGGACACTTGCTTACTTTAACAGTCACAGAGAGAGGGGGGACAATCTTCCAATGGAAACTCAAATGGAAACAGAATTAAAGGAGCTGGACATGAACACTTCCCATGTGGAATGCTGCAGCTAGCAGCTTAGCTTGTCTGTTTATCCAGTCTATGAGTTGAACATGATTTCTTGAACACTTCTGTTGCTTAATTGCTTACTACACCCTGTGGATTCACTTGACAGTTCTCTGTGTGCTGTTCATTTGACATGGTACTTTGTTTCTTCATGTCCCCAATGATGTGTTCCAGTCAAAATATTACCCGTGGGTTTCTTTCTGGTTCCCAGCAGGCACCTCTCTGACCCTGTCACTAACAATCGCTTGTATACAATGTTATGTCTTGTTTACTTGTGTCACATAGGGAAGATGCTTATGTAACGCAGCGGATGCTGATTCCCACTGAGAAATCCATTTGACCTCACCAGTTCCAGCTCAAATTTTCTGTTACCTAAGTCTTGCTTCTTTCTTCGGTTCATAGCTCTCATGGCCCTGAGGAACAACAGTGGGGGTCCTTTGTTATGGCTAACTCCTGAAACACCCACAGTCTTGAGTAGACCAGTTTTAAGACCAGTTATTCACCAAGTACCATAAATATCCGGCTCTCCCAAGTAGCATTGGAATGTCCCTGTCTCCTACACATAGCCTCAAAGACAAAACTGAGACTTTTACACATGTGCCACACCTCTGACTCTCTGGACTAATGATACACTACAACTAAAGTACAGAACAAAAGGGAATAATTCAGTTATTTTTCTCAGGTGGCAGGAACTCATTTGAGAGAGTGTTTGTCCTTTGAGCTGAAGACTGATGGTTCAAAACTCTCTCTCGAAATAAACATAATCGAAACATCATCCTTTTTTATCATGTATGAATGTCTGTGTGAATGGGTGAGTTTTGACAAGAATTGTTATTACATTTGTGGGGCTTATTATGTCCATGAATCTCAATAAATTCGTGGGGTTTACAAGCCCTGATACACCAGAAAGGCCATTTGTGTTCTTTCGTTCTAGACGTACTGGAAGAAAGTACTTTTGGCATTTAAATTAGACCTTTTACAGCCGCTAAATGGTGTGTGATTGACAGAATGTTATGTCAAAACAATGCTTGTTCTAAAAGCATGTCATCTACTTGTCAAATCTGGAGAACGTCTATACAAGGGAAGGCTGGCTGAGGCTCCCCTTCGATGCACAAGGAGGCGGGAAATCTATTAACCTTTAAGGCAGCAGGAGAACACGCAGCCAACCAGGAGGGCAACACTGCTTCTGTATTTAAAGGTTAGGGAAGATTTGATGTAATGGGCTCAACGAGCAATGCAAGGGGCGAAGGAAATATGACACTTGAGAAATGAATCTCAGACACAATAAACAACTTTCT
Organism: Scartelaos histophorus; assembly: GCA_000787155.1. NCBI lineage: Eukaryota > Metazoa > Chordata > Actinopteri > Gobiiformes > Gobiidae > Scartelaos > Scartelaos histophorus. The sequence goes on along the minus strand of KN502802.1, from coordinate 246 downwards.
TCCTATGATTCTATATACAACTTGAATTAGTAGCTTAGAGATTTGTCAACAGTATCAAAAATCAGATACTAATCTAATACTAATCTAATACTAATACAAATGTCAAAATCTTATTCTGAAAATCACATTCTAATGTCTAAAGAAGAAGAACAAGGGAAATTATTTGGTAGATCACAATGTATTATAATAACAAAGAGCAAAAATTAATTAATATAAATGTAAATAATATAATATAATATAATATAA
>JACN01084374.1:0-10827 GCA_000787155.1 Scartelaos histophorus | reverse complement strand
AAAAAATCTACTCCTCACCTTCCACAGAGGTCCAGGAGCTTGAGAGTTCTGCACAGTATCTTTGTTGTTCCTAGTACTGCGCTCTTCTAGACTGCGAGATCTGTCGGTTTTCCCGGTATCTGCTGTGACCACTCCTCCAGTTTGGGGGTTACTGCCCCGAGTGCTCTGACCACCATGGACATCACTGATGCCTTCACCTTCCAGGCCTTCTCCAGCTCTTCTTTGAGCCCCTGGTATTTCTCTAGTTTCTCGTGCTCCTTTTTCCTGATATTCCCATCACTTGGTATTGCAACATCCACCACCACCATCGACCACCACTATGTCTTGGTTGGTTTGCCATACACATACTCTCCAGTGTCTATCCCTGGTCTGTAAACCTCCAAATATTGTAGATGTACTCACTTCTTTCATTATTACGCTTGGCTCTTTCAGTAGAAAGATTCTATCTCATCTGCCTGGGATCCAGAATACTACACTTAATACACACTTCTGTTCTGGTCATGGGTGAATCTCCCAGTTTTCAGATGGGTGTGATTGACAGGTGGATTAGCCTATCAGGGACAAGCATGGTCTGCCAGTATTGGAAAAATAAAGGACAAAAAATATCACAGGGGACTGAAAAACATCAGGGATTTCTGGAGAATCAATGAGCGAAGCACTGAACTCTCTGATGTGAGAAAAATGTAAGTGATATCTGACTCCTTCATTTCACATGTGCCACTGAAATAAACAAATCTGATTGTACAATCATGTCTGGCTGGACTCAAAACACAAAGGAGGGCATGAGGACCAGACTCACATCAATCTGTGTAAAAAATAAATAGAGAAATCGTTCTGGATTTGCCAGGCACCTAACTCTGCTCTCTTAGGATAGAATGAATGTGTAGCCTCGAGTTTTGCAGTTTGCTCAGTGAAGTCTTCTGATATATTTCCTCTCTATAAGAATGGCATCATGTTTGTGGTATATGATTATTTATTCAGAGTGTCCCACTTGTTCAGTGTGCACAGCCCATTGTTATGTACAGTGTGTGGTTCCTCCAGAAGCCTCAGGGGGAGTGTGTGTCCTGGTCTCGGCTCTGTTTATGCTGTGTCCTTGGAGGAGGTGACAAGGTGAGCGCCTCCAGCCAAACAACCCACATCAGTATTCAGAGCATTACTCACAGTCTAAGAGTTCACTAAAATACACTGTAACATTTACAGAAGTATAAAGTCAGTACAATTAATAATAATAATTGCAGTATTCCACAGAGATGATTTGGTTTCCGTAAGATGAACTTGAAAAGTCCTGTACCCGACTTTTTCCCATGTATTGCCAAGTTTGCCAAGTTTGTCTTGACCCAGTACAGATAGATTGTATAAGTAGCTCATAAGTATGCTGTGTACTGTCTGCCTCTAATTATAAAGGGTTTTACTTTTGGATAATCAGAAAGTACACTGTTAGCATGCAAATTGTTGTAACCATTACCATCTCTGAAATATGTGAAAAGCATTTTTAAATGCTTATAATTTGGATGCTTGGAAGTAAGGAATAACTTTGGACCACTGTAAAATGTGACTTTTTTGGGACTTTTTTAAAGACAGTAACACATTTGACACAGTAACATTTAAAATCAGGTACAGTGCCTTTAAATCTTGCATGGCTGCCCAAAACACAAGCATTTCAAGCAAGTTGGGAGATAATTATTCTTAAAGAATGGGTCTTATGCAAAATGTAACATTTTGGAGGTTTCTGTCATGTTATAATATTGTTCTCTCATCAAATTCATGCCTGCAGAGGTCATCCAAGCATATTTCCAATCTCTCCCATGTACTATTCTAACTCTACTAACGGTTTGCAGTACAAGCCTGTACAAGGCTCCACTTATGTAACCCATGCTCCCGCACAGCCATTTTCAGAGAACATCCTGCAAAGCAACACACTACAACTTCACAAACCTGATGGGATGTGCAGGAGGGTCATTAGCAGTATAAACACTGATTTTATTGTGATAGCACTCTGAAGGTCAAAAGTAAAAGTGAACCAGAACTGCAAGAAATAACAAGAGCACCTCAAGAAGGAGGCGATCCACAGCCAGAGGACGATCAGACTTTGTGGACGAATTTTTTTTACAAGTAAGCGCAGGTTGTCTGGCCATCCACCAGTCCCTTTTGTTCAAATTCACAACAATCTGGAATAGAAACTTAAATTAACACCTTCCTAACTTGGGATGGTTCAGCCACAGATGGTAATTTTGTTGGAAGACATCTCTCTAAAAATATCCTGTATCATTCAGGGCAAAACATATCATTTATTTAAATAAAAGATACATTTGAGCATTTTGGAGGTTTCTGTCATGTTATAATATTGTTCTCTCATCAAATTCATGCCTGCAGAGGTCATCCAAGCATATTTCCAATCTCTCCCATGTACTATTCTAACTCTACTAACGGTTTGCAGTACAAGCCTGTACAAGGCTCCACTTATGTAACCCATGCTCCCGCACAGCCATTTTCAGAGAACATCCTGCAAAGCAACACACTACAACTTCACAAACCTGATGGGATGTGCAGGAGGGTCATTAGCAGTATAAACACTGATTTTATTGTGATAGCACTCTGAAGGTCAAAAGTAAAAGTGAACCAGAACTGCAAGAAATAACAAGAGCACCTCAAGAAGGAGGCGATCCACAGCCAGAGGACGATCAGACTTTGTGGACGAATTTTTTTTACAAGTAAGCGCAGGTTGTCTGGCCATCCACCAGTCCCTTTTGTTCAAATTCACAACAATCTGGAATAGAAACTTAAATTAACACCTTCCTAACTTGGGATGGTTCAGCCACAGATGGTAATTTTGTTGGAAGACATCTCTCTAAAAATATCCTGTATCATTCAGGGCAAAACATATCATTTATTTAAATAAAAGATACATTTGAGTTTGGTGCTTTGATTGTTGATTCTGTGGAAATACACATGGGTTCTCAATCCTAGGTTGTTGGTTTTTTTTTTTTTCTACATGTATACTGCCGTGTTTGTTTTGACACAAAATGCAGAATCTCCCTAATTGTTGAATCTGTCTGCCTCTGAAATCTGGAAGAGTGCCTACAGTTCTACACTCGTCTTTGCAAAGTTTTGTCAGAGCGTGTGGTTCTGGCTGGACAGATAAAGGCTCAGGGTGTGGACACGGACAAGGTGTGAGTTAAAACTGAAATTTACTGGGCAGTCAAGCCTTGAGTGCAGAACAATACAAGATTTATCCAACATGAATTAATTAAATTACAACTAAGAGCAACTTAATAATAAAAAAAAAAAAAAACGATTATAACCTCGTCAAAACCACATCAAAGTTTCATAACATGTCTCCTTTAAATGCATGAGAATTTCACAATTACCTGTCATTACATGCCCACTCATTTCATACGATTACATGCGCTCCACATTGGTGACCCTTACATTACACGTATTATCCACACGTCCTCACTGCAGAGAATCCACTTGACCTCCAATTCACATATACGCCGCTAACAGGAGAAGCACCGGGTCATGTGTGGGTGAGCGCCTGCTTCAATATTACTGCAACGCTACAGCAACATAAGCTTCAATGTTGACGGCTACGCTTTATGATTGTAATAAAGGCCACTGCGAGAACATTGTGAGGAGGAGGAAAAAACAAGAAAAACAGTAAACGTCAGCACGGTGGCAACAACTGTGTGGAGTTTGCATGTTTCTTCCCCGTGTGTGGATGGGTTTCCTCCGGTTTCCCCCATCAACCAAAAACATCCAACACCCTATGAACAGTTTACGATCAGAGTTCTTCCCTCCACCTGCAGAGGGGGTCATAGGGTCTGGGACTGGTGCACAGAGTAAAGTGCAGCGTTCTGTCCCCTGCGACCCAGAAGGATTAAGCGGGAGAAAATGGATGGATGGAACAATCTAATGTAGCTAGTGCCCATTACATAAGCTGGGGCTAGCAAAAGGTAAAGAACAAACAAATGCAAAGTTTTAAAGTGTTTATTGTTAATTGATTAAAATGGTTTCAGTGATAACCTGCAAAAGAAAAGGGAATAAGTAAAAGTGCATTTAATCAAGGTAATTGTGTAAAGGTGGTGGTACCAAGCCCCGGGGTCTAAACATGGCCGCCCATTCAGGTCAATGAACCGAGCTCAATGGCGCATGACGGCAGATTAGCCTAGCCTGGCTAGGTACTTTCCGCGGCCGTGGGTCGATTGGACATGCGCAGTAGTGCTCTTTTTTCCCGCGGGCTCGCGAAGCACGTGATCGCCTTCGACCAATCAGAGCGAGAGGAGCTAGAGCGGAGCAGAGTGTAGCTGGAGCTAACGATTAAAAAGTGTTTTTTAAGACAACTGAAGGATTTTGAGCTGAGAAAAAGTTTATGATCTAAAAATAGGTAAAAATCACCACAAAATCCAACATATTTGAAAGTTGTAGGTGTCCTATCAGCCGAACACGAGCAGTTTGTGATTACATTGCCTCTATGAGAAAAATCCTTGTTCAGCCCATGGGATTTTTTTCGCTGTAGAACCAGTGAGTGGCCATGACGTCAACTGGGGTCAGCTACAAGCTAGCAATACCCCATCCAGTTATTTTAATAGATCCATGGGTGGTACGTAGGTGTTCCGGCCAAAAGAGTCCCCAGGGAGCCGGAGCACCTTAAGAAGGTTCCAGGGCAGGCAACCATTTTGTAAGGAGGAGGGGTGCCCAAGATTTAGAATTTTTAATTAATAAAACACTGCTAATTTAATAAAGAGACGTATATTTTTGTATTTAGAATTGATCGAATAATTGAGCACTTTGAGCATATTGGTAATTTATTTTCCTTTTACCATAATTTAATAATTGTTAAACATTGAGTAGGGAATGACCTGTGCTTACCTGTAGTCGGGCATGAGCTCACCCAATTAAAGGAGGTGCTCTATAAAAGGAGCCTCACCTGTGCAGGAGGTGCTGGGTGTGGCTGCAGGTTGTTGCTATGCTGGTTTTTAATTTTTGTACATTTGTAAATATTTTCAACTTTTCTCTGGATTTTTGTGAAATAAATGCACTTTGGGTCTGCACTGAAAAACTGGCTCGGCTTTACTCTGTCCTCCTGAGCTGCTGAGGTTGCTATCTGGACGTTACAAACAATAAACGTCCGAGAGGTGGGTGATACTCATGTGTACTTTAGTAGTCATTTTCTCAAATACCGTTTTACGCTTACTTCAGAAATTCCTTCAGCCACTGCTTTGAACACAGTGAACTTTAAGTCATGTTAAAATCTTGTTATCTCCTCAAAAACATACCTGGAGTAAAGTAATACTTCATTATTCATCTTTTACTCTGCACTCAAAATGCTTTGTTCCACCTTGTGATGTCATTAAGTGGCTATTTTCAAGTTCACAGCCACCCTTTTGTTTCATAAAGATTGAAAATTCCAGGGCTGTAATCTTCCAAGTGATTTTAGTGAAGGTGCATGAGGTATTTTTTGTGATCTTTAAGTCCTTGCTAATATCTCTTCCAAGTGATTTTAGTGAAGGTGCATGAGGTATTTTTTGTGATCTTTAAGTCCTAATGCTATTATCTCCTCAAAATCATACCTGGAGTTGTGTTTTGTTTCATGCACGTTTTAGTAACCTGCATTATTAGTCTTAGTTTTTACTTTTTGTTCAGTAGAGATTGGCAGTTCCAGGGCTCATATTATCCAAATGATTCTATTGAAGGCGTCTAGAGTTTAAAAACACAGAGGACCACTTCCTGTACTACTCTATTCACTTCTGTGTCCAGGCTACTACACTAACATGCATATTGTGGAAGGAAGGCTCGCACGGCCTCTTCTTCTTACGTGTGGGAGCGTTAGAATTCATTGCGTGATTACATGTTATTGGCTCAGATGTAATCTAGGCTTTCTCTGGGTCAGCATTCTAACTACAGACCTGCTCCCTGCGCTCCACATCGGAGCCAATCGACATTCCGTGGATCAAAACCAATTATGCCAGATCACCTATTCAAATGGAGACAGAAGCCAGGGAGACGAGAGAGGGGCTTGCAGGCACAAAGCACAGTTGGATTTCTGGAACTATAAAGGGGCTTATAGTACACTATTTTCTGATCTCTGTTATAATGTTGTTTCCTCATCACAAACATACCTGGAGTTGTGTTTTGTTTCCTTCACACATGTTTAACACACAAACTCTACGCTGAGTTTTTCTCTAAAACAACACAAAAAAAAATAATTAAAAAGCATAGTGGAGCACTTCCTGTATTCCTACAGGAAGTGCTCCAATATTACTGGGATGATTTCAGACCAGGACTTTCCATTATATTATAAACAAAAGGTAAAAGCAGCTGTTAATTTGAAAACTACCGCTTCAGTAGTGTTTTCAGGCTTCAACAGAACCGTGCCTGTACCTGCACCTAACCTCAAATCAACTTGTGTGTTCATGCCAAAAATCAGAGTGTTTTGGAACCAAAAAGTTGGTTCCCAATGGGAACCAAGTAAAACTTGTTTTTTCCAAGTGAACCATGATGTCAAAGTAGACGTCAGCAGGATCATCCAGGTCACACGTGATAAAATAACTAAATAACAAACACCATGTGGATGGCACATCTGGACAGGCCAGAGACTGAATGTGGCTCCCAACACAATCTTCATGTATGAGAGAAGAAAAGTTTTTAGTGTACAAAATATTACGTTCCGTTTGTCTTGCATATCCATGTTCGCCTGGTAAAGTTATATCTGTTAGGTTATAGGTTAGGTAAGGTTATAGGGTTAGGCTGCCGCAGATGTTGTAGCAGAGCTTGGTGCACATACATAATGATTTGCATGAGTACAAACGCTCGCTGGTGTCGAGGAACCGATCCATGATTCTTATTTTCTTTGCTGTGACATCTGCTTTCATATGGCCTCGTTTTTATTTGGTGGCAAATCAACATATTCTGTCGATGACACATCATGGGTTCACTTAAATAGTATTAACACGGGCCGTTCACCAGTAAGAGCTTTGGTTTCCAGTGTAACTTGAATTTTGGAGACGTAGACATGCTAAGGTGCCTTTAAAAATGTTATAAACATTAAGAGTTTGTGTTCATGACCCCACAGCTTTCTACAATTCCTATAGTGTAAAACGGCATTGGTGCAAAAGTCAGATTTCTATGGTGGAATTTTCAGTTTATCTCAGATGGCAGATTTGTTGACTCGATTTATGGATAATCTCTGTAATTACCGAGCTAATCTACAACAAAAAACTGTCTCAAAGTTCAGCAAGACAGTTTAAAAGAGGAGAAGCCCTCCAGCTGCAACATTTACAGTAAAATCCTACATTTTTTATAGGAATTCATAAATTAGGCCTCAGAAAAATAAATATTTCCCAATGGAGATTATTGCATCTAATGGAGAGTTTTCTTTTGATTTAAAATGAGCAAAACGGCATCAGGACTACTGCTACTGCGGATGTGGTTTGTTGCTAATATATGAAGATTTATTCAACGAAATTTGTTTTATAAAATTGAGATGTTGAATGAAAAATTGGAACTTAACGGTCAAATTTTGATATTACACTTGATGAGGTACACAGAGTTATACACACTGCAAAAGCAAATGAAGCAGTGGGTAATGATGAGCTGCCAAATGAGGCTCTTAAGGCCCCTCTTTTACTCGGTGTGTTGCAGGATTTTTCCAAGACTGTTTTGATTTCTCTCATTCCATCAGCCTGGTCTCAGTCCATTATTATATATATATCTATGCCCAAAATTCCTGAACCACCTAACCAGTCCTTTCTACATTCTGTTTAAATCATACATAGGCTGTACATATACGTGAATATAGCAAACACAGGAGCCACTGCGAGCACTTCCGGCTCCCGCTGGCTCACATTGCAATACCTCTGCTGCTGTGAGCCTCATTATTATGTTCTAAAATGTTCGTATTAATTTCACTATTTTGTCTGTTTAATAAAATCCTTTTCCTAATATGAAGAATCCAAATCCACTCCTGTAATCACCAAGCCTTGCGAGCTCCACTTGGGTGCAGCCGGATGCTACGGGCGACGTCACACTCACGCCATTTTATACAATATAGTTTGAATCCAGAAGTGACTGGAACTGGACAATGAAGCGTAAGAAACCTTCGTCCAGATTTGCGATGGTGCTTTCTCTGATTGATCAATCCACCTGTCGATCTGAAATTGGGGAGACAGACTCAGCAAATACCTGGAAACACGTAAGATTCAGTTTATGTTATGATCTGTGCTGAGATGTAAGTTTGACGTTTGTCTGCTTTATTGATTTTCAGGAGGCGTCTGACTCGGTTAACAGGGGCCTCTGACTGAACAAATGATTGGGTTACGGTCTTACTCTTAAATGTTACGATGGAGCCAAACAGACGTGAAGCTCCAGATGCATGTGTGCAGGTCAATCATTTTAAAACTGGCTCCCTGCTTTCCCATCGCCTTTGGTGTAAAGCAGGAGGACGCATTAACACCACTTCTCATTTTCTCATAAACAGCCTGGTAAATGAAAGCAAAGCCAAACTTGGAATTTCTATTTCTGAAATTCTGTTTTGAGAGACTAGAGACTTTGAGAGACTAGAAAATGCGAAATAATCTAAATGCATAAAATGGAGACTGGGGCTTGCAATGAAAGTGGTTCACTTTTGATACTTTTAGTCCCCCCTCCCCTTCAGAGCACCATCACGACAGTAGTACATTGTATGTTTATTGTTCACTTCCCCTTCAGAGTACCATCACGACAGTAGTTGTACATACATTGTACATACATAAACATACATTGTATGTTTATTGTCTATATGTAATTATAATTCTATTTTTTGTGAGCTTTTGTCATGTTATAATGTTGTTACCTTATGTTTGAATAATCTTTTATTGTTAGTCTGTACTGCAAACCCCAACAATTAAGCAGTAATTAAAAAAATTGGTTGCCAAACTTTTTTGAAGTTTATAGTCTCAATTTTTTAATTTCTGTAAATTTAAAAATAGTGTCACACAAAATTTTTAATTGCATTTGGTAGTTAATTAAAAAATAATAATAATTTCACTAAATAATTAGTCAAGAAATAAAAAAATTAATAAACATAATTAAAATAAAATGTAAAAAAAAAACTTAATTAAAACATTTAGGCTAAAAATAATTAAAATAATGAATTGAATGCCTAGAAAATCTGGTAGATGCATGTTAAAATTAAAAATTATAATTAAGCAGAGCACCTAACATTTTTTTAATTAAATGGAAATGATTATTTTTGATTAATTTGAGCGTTCGGGTTTACAGTGTGTTTACATGTCTAAAGTTCAATGCTCTGTTCCACCTTGTGATGGCATGAAGTGGTAGTTTACAAGTTAACAGTCACATTTTACCTTTTGTTCAGTAGAAATGAGCAAATCTAGGAATGAATTGATCAAAAATTATTCTAATGAAGGTTTATGGGGTTTGTGGAGCACTTTTTGTATGGCCACATGACCTCAAAATGTTGTGTGTCAGAGTGTTTTCTATTTGAAAGAAGAACTGAGCCTAAATATGCAGGATTTGTGTGTTCAACATGTGTGACTGGTATGTTTTTTTTGATGAGGACACATTATTATAACATAGAGGAAAGGAGCATAATATGAGCCCGTTAGCTGTCAACCAGAAATCCCATTGTGATTCAGAACGTCTTTTAACCACACGTTTGAAAGCCCTGCGTATTGGACACGTTTGTTTAGGTCAGTGGCTTTGTTTCGCTCATTGACTTTGGCCACGTCACACTCATCAGCTGAAGCCCTGGAGATGACTCACGGGCCCCACTTCACCACCCAACTCCAATGTCAATATTCCTCTGAGGTTGTTTCTCTCGCTCTCTCTTTTTTTTTTTGGAACAATCAACGGATATTAGAAGTTCATTTATTCATATCGCCACACCTCTGTACCACTTCTGTTTGTAGGATGGAATCTTGTTGCTGATTAGAGAACACTTAAAGACCGTCCCCAATGGCCTTGCAATCAGTGAGAGATGAACAGCCCAAAGTTCCAATGGGACTCAATGGAACAGGTACAATTCTAAAGAGACTTTCCTTGCAGTGATTAGAGTGCCAAAAATACCAACATTTTAACTGTATATTGTAATAACTGTGTCTACCACCATCCACCAGGAAGATGAAGTGTCTTGCCTAAGGACCCCTCTAGAAGTGACGTGTTAAAGTGGACCTATAATGCAGAATGGACTTTCAATTTAATTTATTTTTGTATAGCCCAAAATCACAACAGTTATCTTCAATTAAATTTATTTTTGTATAGCCCAAAATCATAACAACAGTTATCTCAGCGGACTTCACAAAATTGTTAAATTAGCAAACAAAGACGACAGAGAATGAAGCAGAATAAGAAAAAAAATAGAATAATGATTATTAATTGTCCCAGCATCTCCTGTCCTTAGACCCTCTTTCTTCGGCAAGGAAAAACTCGAAAAAAAACCCAGTGGGAAAAAAACGAGAAACCTCGAGGAGAACCACAGCGAAGGAGAGAGACTTTTTTAATGTTTTAACCGTGTGGTTTTTCCTACTCATTTACCCCCTCGAAGTTGTGTTTCGAGTGATTCATGCGTGTTTGAGTAATCTTTATACTCCTGCATTCAAGACGTCATCGCTCCAATCAACCCCTATTTTCATCAAAACCGGTACACGCCCACTGCTCAATGCTTCCTACATGACGCACAATTGACTTTTGTGAGATTTAAACCGTGCTATAATGCTGTTATTTCCTCAAAAACATACCTAGAGTTGGGTTTTGTTGAGGGTTTTTTCATCTTGGTATTAGAATCGTATTGAGTCTTAGTCTTCGTATTAGTCTTGAAGTCAAGTTAGT
>JACN01150528.1:0-12413 GCA_000787155.1 Scartelaos histophorus | reverse complement strand
GGAGTAGTAGCAGTAGCAGTAATGGTACTAGTAGTTAGTTGGTAATGGTAATAGTAGTAGGAGGAGGAAGAGATAGTAGGTAGTGGTAATAGTAGTAGTAGTAGTAGTAGTAGTAGTAGTAGTAGTAGTAGTAGTAGTAGTAGTAGCTGGAAGAGGTAATAGTAGCAGGTAGTAGGAGTCGTAGTATTAAGGAGAGAATAAATTTTGTCAACTGGACAAAAGTTTATTTTTTAATCATATTGCACACATTTCGAGTAATAGTAGTAGTAGCAGTGGCAGTAGTAGTAGCAGTGGCATAGTAGTAGTAGTAGTAGTAGTAGTAGTAGTAGTAGTAGTAGTAGTAGCAGTAGTTGTAGTGGTAGTAGTAGGAGTAGGGGCAGTGGCAGTAGTAGTAGTACTAGTAGTGTAATATAGTAGTAGTAGTAGTAGTAGTAGTAGTAGTAGTAGTAGTAGTAGCAGTAGTAGTAGCAGCAGTGGCAGTAGTAGTAGCAGTAGTGGTAATAGTAGGATTAGTAGCAGTGGCAGTGGCAGTAGTAGTAGTAGTAGTAGTAGTAGTAGTAGTAGTAGTAGTAGAAGTAGTAGTAGCAGTAGCAGTAGCAGTAATGGTAGTAGTAGTAGTAACAGTAGTTGTGGTAGTAGTAGGAGTAGTAGCAGTGGCAGTCGTAATAGTAGTAGTAGCAGTAGTGGTAGTAATAGTAGCAGTAGTGGTAGTAATAGTAGCAGTAGTAGTGGTAGTAGTCGTAGTAGTAGTAGTAGCAGTAGTAGTAGTAGTAGCAGTAGTAGTAGTAGTAAACCTGGCAAGTCCCACTCAGATATAAAATGTCTACATCAGCAGTCTGGGACCATTGTACATGTTTTAGTAAAGAAAACTATATTTTCTTTTACCCTGCTCTACTGTTACTGCTGCTTTCAGAACTTCTTCCACTGCTTAAAAACCACCCATCTATAAAATACACTTAATCTGTGTGTATTAGTTTAAGTGCCATTCTTTCTTGGAAGGAAACTTAGAGTAGTTTTACACACACTGTTCTGAGTCCAGGTAATGCTGATAATTGTGCCAGATGGTTTTTGGTATTGGACCCTGCACCTGTGGTTTCTCTCCATCTGCTGTCAGTCAAATGCTAATGTTCCTGATAGAGCCGCAGACAGAATAACATTTCATAATAATAAGTCTGTATCTCTTTCTGTGTTTGTCTTTTAAAGAACTTGTAGCTAGTTGACATCAAATCTGGAAAAAGAGAGAGGTAAAAATGCTGCTTCAAGGCTGATTCTGCTCTTTGCTTTACTTGGAAAAATTGTGTAGGGTTGTTTTTTTTTTTTAAGTTAAAGCTCCTATATTACACAAATTGACTCTTGGCAGCTTTAAGCCATATATAATGTGTAATAGTAATGTTAACAGCTACATTTTTACCTTTTGTTTAATAGAGATTGGCAATTACACAGCTAAACACATGATTTTAGTGAAGGTGTATAGCGTTTAAAAACACAGTGGAGCACTTCCTGTATTACATTTTCACAGCCTAAATATGTAGTTTGTGTGTTAAACATTTGTGAATGAAGCAAAACGCAACCCCAGGTTTGTTTTGGACAAAAAAACGACATTATAACATCAGAAAATAGCAAAATTTAAAAGTTACGGTAAAATTCTTGCACTTTTAAGGCTTTCACAATCATAACATAAGCTTAAAATTGAACAATAGAATGGTAAATTGGTTGGATTTGGTTGCATTATTCTTAACCAAGGCTGCAACATATATTATCGAATAAAAAGTGAGTAATAAATGCACTTGATTGTGCTTTTGAGCTATAAAGCTATAACCTATGACACCCGTGGATCATTATGTTATAAGCTGCATATTTAAATTGCAATATTCATTTAAAACAACTTAATAAAAAAACAAGAAACTTCCCTCATTAGAAAAATATGGTGCCAAATATAACTTTGCGTGACTAAACAGTGAGAGGAAACTAGTATATCATGGTTGCATAATAGGTCATCATTAATTAGCTTAATAAACTATTTGTTCATTATGATTTAAATCTTTGTTCATGCTTTATTAAGACTAATTAAGCCTAGTTATGATAAAGTGGCGCTTCATTCTGTATTATTCCAAATTAGCAAATCACAAAAGATTAGTAACCGTGTAGTTTAAACCTCCACAAACATTTTCGGAAATACTTGTAATTCTTGTATTCGTTCAGCATATTTCAGACTTCTTTGAAATTTTAATACTTCTTGGACAATTTGAACTTTGAACAGAATTCTCAAACCACAAAGTCATAATAATTGCAAATCAATATCCCTCCGAGATCATTCAGCACCGCCCTGTACATAAAAGCATATCACCACTTGTTGGGCAAAGGAAAATCATTTTATAAAGTAATTCTGGGTTGTGATAGCTTTGCCCTTGCTTGGTTGCCATGTTTGTCTTTTGGCTTTGCTGCCAGAGCTGCTTTAGTTGGACACAGTATATCAACATTTCAACCACAAAAACTTACAGCTCAATATTTGTGAAACTACAATTATCAGAGCGTTTTTTATGTCGTAGACTTCACTTTATTTTATTTGTTAAAGGTCCTACATTACACAAAATTGACTCTTGTGAGGTTTAAACTATGTTAAAATCCTAAAAACATACCTGGAGTACGTAACTTCAGGTATGTTTCTGATAAGGAAACATCATAACATAGATCAGAAAGTAGCGTAAAAAGCCCTTTAAGTTTCATGGATGTTGCCTGTACAATGTAAAACCAATAGAAACGGAGATACATTTTGCTATTTAAGTTGAAAATACTAAACATTGTCTAGAGTCTGGCAACTTTCACTTAGAGGCAGACGGAGAGAGACACTGAACTTTTAGTCGCACTGTGGTTCAGGCTGATTTTTCCCAAAAACAAGAGCGTAAATTGACTATAGAGTCGATTAAAATGCGCATGCCTTATCACTGAGATCGACCTAAATAGAGATCGCGATTCTAGTCCCAATAATCACTATTATTATCAACATTATCACTGCACTGATGCAGCTTTTTCAGCTCCAATACTGATTCTAATACTATAACTTTCAGTATTTGCTGTTACCTGAGATCAACTGAGCATTTATTTCCTTTAAACAAAAGTCAATAATACTGCAATCCATCAGAAATATGCTAAAAAGAGCTCTCTTGGTTTAGGTTGAAGTGTTTTTTTTTTTCAGCCTTTTTGAAATACATTTATTATAATCAATATGTGTGTTCATTTAATTTTGCTGCTCCCATATATGAGCATTTGCACAGTTGCCAGTTATTTGCTTTTTTGTCAAACTTTATCATTTTATTTCACTTTTTCCCCACTAAATAATTCAATATATCTCGCTTCAGCCATTTGACGTCTTCTGTGCGCATTTGTTAAACGTTATAATATTGTTTTTGTTTTGGTAGGAGGCGGGCAGAGGGGAGAGCAAGTCGGTCGCCAATGGTAAGTCATGGCAGCTCAGACTACATCAGACCGGGCCCTGTATATTCAGTTCTGTGCTGGAGAGACATCTGGTGCACGGGCACAGTGTAATGCAATTTATCAACAAGATTCAAGGCTGTTGGCTGGTCTTGGCTTTGGCTCTGTAGTGTTCTGTCATTTTTATGCATTTGCACCAGAGACAGCTATGGGCAGGTTTTCCCTCTATTGGATTTCACAGCAGATTATATCAAGGAGTTTTGAAGTAGATTCCCGCAGATTTGGCACAGGTTAAACCCAAGAGAGATTGCAGGGGTTAATGCCTGTGTTTGGTCATAGCTCATAAGTTAACAAATATTTTACGCAGCTGAATATGCAGTATCCCTCTACACTGGCTCTGTAATTGTAATTTAATGTGAGTTTAAATAGCCTTATGTGTTGTACAGGCAAAAACACTTTAAAAGCTGCATTTTGTAACTTTTCTGTTGAAGTTTATGCACCTGTTTGTCTCCAAGGAGGGATTGTTGCTTTGCCTGGAATGTTTCACACTATGGCATTAAACTTATCCGTTTCTATGGAGACAAACAGATAATAAAATGCTAAAAATGGCAACATTTGAGTAATAAAAACACTCATAATTTAATAAATGCAAGATAAATTGATAAATACTGTAGGTAGATGAAGTTTAGGGATGCAACAAAGCAACACGTCCATAGTGACAAGCAGTCGGAAATGTTACATGATGCATCTTTAACTAAAGCTAATGCATGAAATGATTTTAAAACATAAATGCAGTTGAATTAAACTGTATTCTGAGGCTACTTAGAGCAAAATGTTTCTTTGAGTTCTCCAAGATAAAACTGACATTAAAAACTAGGAACAACCAAGCACAAACCTAAAGTAATGACCCTATCTCACAATTGGAACTAATATAGAATACATTATATTTTAGGTATAGGCCTGTCACTATAACACATTTTGATATACAATGAATATCTACAGAGAATAACTGAGATAAGCTACTTTATACAATTGAAATAAAGCAAGATAATCCCATTTAACAATAGACGATCATTAAAAGAAGGAGCTGCAACAATTAAATAGCAGAATTAAGCAAAAATTACTAATTCAACCCTCTACAGCTTAAATGTTATTGGATTGCAACAAAAATAACAAAACTCTCCTTGCTATTGCAAAAATATATACACAAACGATAAATACTGAGCCTAAAAAAATATTGTGTCCAGCTTATCACATATAAGATGATATAGTAATTATAGTGGGAGGTGTATTCATGTATAAAAGCTTCATATTGTTCTATTACAATGTATTTTCATTAAATTACTGTGGCTTGGCTGGAGTTTCAACCAAGAATTCACTATTTGAACACAGCAAATACAAATGATTCCCCTTAAAACACACTCTTCTTACTTGAAATATAACTTGTTTCAACTTGTTAATCGCTATGGCAATCGTCCTCCCTTTTAATCCTTCTGAAACCCTGAACCAGACGACCCAAAATGACTGACATTCGTTAGCATAACAAAACTCACTAACGCAACTTCCCCTTTGCAACTCTGCAGAGCCAAGAAACAGCTTTCCCAGTGTTAATAATCCTTTTGACTTTTCACTGCACCCTGCTATTTACTTCTAGTTTTATACTGAGATATTTCAGAGTCTGGGGGCACTTTGGAGTTCAGAGGTTGGCAGTAGAAAATAACTCCAGGCAGTTACTTTTGGTCTAATTGGATTCTGAACCAGACCAGGGTTTTCTCAGGCGCAGAGGAGAGCTGCGTTCATTAGTGAAGGTAAAAATGGAAATGACGAGCAGTGGAGAAACGTATTAGGACCATATGGCCGGCTCCTCATTAGAAAGTACAATTGTTAATATGTTAGCAGCAATTATGGGAGATAGAATGGGAGATTTTCAGATAATATTAGTGTAATGGTGTTGGACCAGACATATTATGCAGTTTAGTTTAATGAGCTTATACTGAGTTGTGTTTTGACTGAGTTGTGCATGTTTGGGTAATGCAGCGTTGTTCTGGATAAGAGTCTCCACAGATCTGACCTGTAAACTGGCCCAGTGGATTCATCTGCTTGTCTACATGAAGATGGATAAGTTTTAAGTTATATTATGTAAAATTTCAGACTATTGCAGCAATTACATCTCCATGGAGACAAGCAGGTAGCTCAGTGCATCTTTAGATACATTACCGTATTTTTCGGACTAAAAGGCGCATCTAAGATCATTACATTTCAACAGTGGCCTTATAATCCAGTGGCCCTTATGTATGACCTTTGGTTGTGTTTATTAACCTCCAACTGATTTATGTTGTCCAACATTACGGCTAATAACGTATTAGTGGGCGAGTCAGGAGGAGTAATATGTTGGCGACATATAGGGCGACTGTGCAACATACCGGTAGTTCTGCCGTGTGCTGTACAAGGACCCAGAATGCACCTGTTAAGAGACATGCACCATGCAGATTTCAGGATCCCTCTCAACATTTTTCAGTTTTAACACTAAAATACAAAACCTGAAATCTGCATGGTGCGTGTCTCTTAACAGGTTTTTTGTTTGTACCAAAATTACTGAATCCTACACGTATCATCGATTAAGAAAATAAGATTGGAGAACAAAGTAAGTACAGAGCATTGAGTTTATGCCGGTGTCTTGAAAATAAGCAATTAAAGATTAGGAAAAACATGCACAAATCATTCCAAATGCAACTTCGAGAGGATAACCGAGAAGGAAAACAACTATAACATGGCTTAACTTAAAAAAATAAATTTAGCAGAACGGATTAGATTTAATTTTGAACCCTTTGGTAGTAATAGCTTTTGATTTTTAGTCCAAGTATTCTTCACTATTTTTAGAGTGAAGTAGAGGAGCCCAAATAGTCAGAAGGACTTGTTTTAAATTCTCTCAAGTAGAGCCGCTGTTTAGCATCACGTGGGGTCAGCGGTCCTTCACTCCGCACCCTTCGCCGTACACTTACCCAGTACCTCGCCCTAGTTTTGGTAAAGTATTCTCAGATTGCTTTAAGAGGGAAGAAGTGGGGTCTATCTGATGCCAAATCTACTTTGAAGGACTTGTTTAAAATTCTCTCAAGTGCAGCCACTCCAGCCAGTGTAGCCTTACTGTTTATCAACCACGGCTCTTCTCTCCAGGAACCACTCCAGGAACCCGCTTCATACTTTTAAATGAGGTTTGAGTGGTGCCGTCTCCTCCCTTGGTCCCACCGGAGCGTGAATCTGGGTGAAGTGAGCCTTGAAGAGTGGCGCGTATGTCTGCATCATATACATCAGCCTGCCCATAGCAATTTGGTGCCAATAAACCCAGTGTGTAGCCATTTTAACAGCTCTGAGATATTAGAGCTTTTCCACTTGTGTGCGCATGGCCGGCCGCCTGTCACTCGCGGTGTCTGGGGCCGTCCCAACAGCCAGACTGCGTTGTCACGGTAATAGCTGGTGTGTTGTTGTAGATTAGTGCGACATCGGGGTGTGACTCACAATATGGCGAAGCTTTGGGTGTCTGGGAGCTGCAGAAATGGGCTCAAATTTGGGAGAAAACTGACACAGAAATAGGGTTGTCAAGATACTGAAATTTCATGAAACTTCAAACTTTCGATACTAAGAAATAGACACAATACAAAGTGAAAATAAAAACTTTCTTCTTGACAATGGAATGTCTTTTTTAACATTTAATCATAGTTCTTTCCTTTGAGTGTTAACTATCTTAGATCCCCAGTAGTTTCCATAGGGGTCCATGGCTAAAATCTGGGACAATATTGCCACAAAAATACAAACTCTAATAAATAAATTGTGCTGATTGAACTACACTGTTAGTATTTTGAGTTTACTTTATTAAATCTTCACTATTTAAGTGTATTATTTAAGTCTCCATGGAGGTTGCTATTGTGGGGAACATTTCAGGTAACAATATCTTCATGAAGAATAGAAGCTTTTGCACCTAGCTCCTAAAAACATAATGTTCTTTATCCCCTTAGTGCCCCCTAATCTTCACCATTTTTTTCTTTCAGTTCACCAAGGGGAGATCAAGCCCAGGTTCAGGTTTATTTATATCCGCAGGTAGAATTGGTTTGCAGCTGGAGTTGGCTTTGATACATAAATCACACAAATAACAAATACAGACAAAAAATCATAGCTCATAATAAAATATGAAAGTGCCCCACAGTGCTGATCGAAATATGATAAAACTACAAAAAGAGACCAAGACATTAGTCCAGTGTGTATTTCAGGCTGCTCTTTACAGCAGACACTTGTAAATTAGATGTAGCTGTTTGTTCTTGTGTTCTTGTGCAGGTTTGGCAGATTGTAACGTGACCAGTGCAAACACGTGCTCATTATGATGACTTTATAACATAGATCTGTCTCTCTGCAGGAATGGGACACTAATGCCTGAAGGAGCTCCTGGGGACCACGACAATCCAAGCCTCCTCCTTTGTCTCCAGACCAAATATCGACCCCATCCCAAAGTGGGACCCCCAACACAGAGGGACAGAGCCGGTCCCGGTGCTGTCCAAGCAGCTGCCACCACATGTGCCTTTGCACCATGAGTCATGTTTTCTAAAAGAAAAAGAAATGAATGCTGTGAAATTTGGACTTTTGTAAGAGAAATCCTGCCAGGAACAAAACTAATAAAGTAGTCGTAGTCCTCACTGACAGAATAGTGCATTAAAGGCTTTAATGTCTTTATAGAAATGAGAGCTCTTCCCTCTGAGACAGTTAAATTCCATCTCTGATTTATTTATATTTAAGCAAAAGCTTCACACGTTGCTTTTATTCAGTGTTCACCAGTTCAGGTTAGAAATGTAAGCACTTCTAGAGATTAGCTGAATTCACTTTTATAGTCCAGCCATGGTCTGAGTAATATATGTTAGCACATGTGATGTTTTATAAATGTATCCTTATAACATCTTTGTACTCAAAAGTATTTGCTTTTTATATTCAGAAACTATTGACCAAAAGGCAGTTCTTTTGGGAGGGATTGGAGCTACGACAAGCAGAAGGCCAATATGACTTTATTATCTTTGACAACATTTTATTTATGTTTTTATTGAGTGTCTTTTCTATTACAAGCATTTTTGTAGCTTTTGTACTTGTTTGATCACTTTAAGATCTTCAAACATTCCTATTGAACCCAGTGCACACGGTGCCTTCGCTGCTTTAAATCTGCAGGTTCTTCAGCTCTGTCCACACCCTGTTTATGCCATTGTTTTATTTGATAATCAGTCATTTCAGTTGCATTATTTCCATTAACAGCATAAACTAGTCATTATGATCAGGATGGGGAAAACACCCTACACCAGCCTCATGCTAAAAGTAGCAGCTCAAATAAACCATATACATGACAATATAAGTTCAAATGTATTTGAAGTAATGTTATAAGATTGCCTTGGAGATGCTTGTGTCCATCCAAGAGTAATTTAATACTGTACTGTGGAATATTCCAGGCAAATTAATTAATTATTAAATAATCAATCATTGAATTTCTATAGCGCCTCCTGAACGCTTTACACTGCATTATTCACTCTCTTCATTCATTGGAATGGAGCGATGGCTCTGGTGGTGGGAAGCTTTTATAGTCGCCACAGCTGCCCTGAGGCAGACTCATGAGAGGAGGGCTGCCAGTCTGTGCGGTCTGACCCCACATCACCACTAACCACTCACATACCACAGGACACTGTGGGTGAAGTGTCTTGCCTAATCAGACCCAGCTCTGCTGAGCCTCAGATCTGACAGGATCAGGGTTCGACAAACCAGTGCAGCACATCCATTACATTCCCATGGAAACAAGCAGATGAGAAAGAAAAGTTACACAATACACTTTTAAATACTACGTGTGTGTACGTAGTGAGTCTGTAACATTCCTCGTGCTTCTGTCCTCTCGTGCTCAGTCAGTTCAAGGTGCTCACATAAACACAGAGTAAATGATTCAGTTTTATCACACGAGGATTCACCACTATGGAAGTCATTGGCCTTGTGATTGCAATATTAACAGTTCAGCGTTCAAAGATGTGTTTTTGATATTTTTGTTTCACTTCCAGAACATTCCATTTTTTTAAATCTGTGAATAATTTGCCGGGTATTAAGTTTATATCTCAACTTTGACAATCACATTCCATTGGCTCCTGAAAAGAGCAGGAGGCGGGACCAAAACCTTTATAGTTAATTTAATGTGACTTTGTTTTTTTATTACAGTATCATAATGCCTTTTTCTTTCTTTCATTTTTTTTTTTTTTTACTATTTTGGAAGTTTCTCTGTTATGTGTATGTTTAACCAGACACTTGCTGTTTGTGTAGAGCTAAGCCTATGCAACTGTCACTTTCTATATCTCTGTAACCACTCCCAGTGTCTCACAATGGGCAAAAAAACAACTGGATGACATCTTAAACTTTGTACCATTGACTCACAAATAGCAATAAAGGCATTGAGGTAATCCACAGTCTTTGGTTTCATGTCATTATTACTTATTCATTTAGAGGTAAGACAATCCCTCTAAAAGAAAATCATCTTTTTCTTTTTTTTTCATGAAACATTCAAACATTCAAGATCAAAAATGCAATGTCATATTGTGGACTAAAGCAATGATAATCTCCATGGAAACAAGCTGGCAGCAGATCATCAATCATCAATGACTTAGTCCACCTTTAAACCTGGGTTAGTTCTAATTTCCGTTCAGAAAAACTATTTAATATATTTTTCCTTTCAAACTTAATACAGTGTCGGTCATACGGACACACCCTCTTATTCTGTGCTTCTTTTCTTTCTTTTTTTTAAACTGTTTTCTACATAAAACATCAGCAAGATATATGGAATTATGTAGTAAAGAAAAAAGTAATCTAAGGATCTAAATATAATATAAAACAAAAAATGTAGAAAGAAATTACATTATACTTTGCCATGAACTTGAACTTGATCATTTGTGTTAGTGACTAAACTTGTGAACTCACTATATATTACTATAAACATTTTAACAATATAGGTTTTAGCTGCCACCATCTGTATTAAATTATGTTGATTTATAAAATGTTGTGATGTCACCTGAACTCTAGAAATACACAATAGGTAATTATAAAAACAATCCTTGTATTTCTGTATCTCTTCTGTCTGCTTAAATAAGGCTTTGTTGAGAAACCTGTTAAAGTCACAAATATAACAAAACTGCCTTTGACAAAGTAGTTTGAAGTGGAAATAGTTTTTTCCCCAATAACCCACAAAGAGCAGCTGAGGACAGGTTTTTCAGTGCAGATACAATCACTGTCTGCTCCTACAGTGACCCTGAGAGCTGGGAGTGCCTCACATGATAAACTCAAGTTAAGAGGAGGAAACAGTCTGTGGGCTTATGCACTCTCAAGAGCATGGAGCTGTGCTCTACACTCAACTGGAAGGTCCAACTCTTAATGTGTCAAAATGCTTTTTTTCTCCAGACCTTAAAAAACATGACTTCTTTAAATTACGTCTGAAATAGATCATAGGTTTATCTGTTTTTTGTTAGTGGGCTTGTTAAAGCATAAGTAAAAGAGTGGGACGACCATGTTTGTCTCCTTCACGCTCACACTATAAGAATGAATAAAAATAAGGTTAAGGGACGTGTTATTGTCCTGAAATTTGTCCTCTGCATTTGACCCATCCTTCAATGCTGCTGGGACATCTCCTCAGGAGCAGTGGGCACATAGTCTTAACTGGAGGATTTTACTTTGCATGTTTTAGAGTTGATGGGAGAAAAGTTTCCCAGAGGAAACTCACCCAGACTCCACACAGAAAGACCCGGGTGACCTGGATATCAAACCCTGAACTTTTTTACTGTGAAGCCCGAGTGCAGCCAGAGACTGTTTATACTTCACATATCATCTGATTTATAAAGCACGTTTTGTGCGTGACCTCACAGCTGCCCTGTCTGTGCCTAAACTATCTAGAAATGAAAATGATCACATACCAGACCATCCCTCTGAAAATAACAAAAACTGAAGACGACTGAATATCACTATGAATATCACTTTTGTTACTTTTAAAATATTAACAGATCTGGCCCTAGAACCACTGATATGTATTCATGCTGATGCATGAACCAAGCCAAGACGCAGGTAAGAAGAGGTAAGACAAGCTCACAGCAAGAATGCATGAGCACCAAAACAAGTGTAAGTGAATCAATGTAAAGTAAAAAATATATATGTTTATATAATGCCACTGTGGACCTTCCTGGCAAACCAGCTACATTTCTATGGAGGCAAACAAGTGGCAGATGTTCCCACCAGTAAAGTTACATAGTGTAGCTTTAATATTGAAACTATTACAAGCTAAAGTTACCGCAAGTGTCAGTCCAACATCAGAGGCCTGTAGTTTAAATTGGTCTCCGTGTTCCCCGTAAGCCTGTTTTACGACGTGTTTATTTGATATCTCAGCTCACACTCTGGGAGGAGGTGCAAAGCTGCTCTCTGCTGTCTCCTCACATTCTTCAGGCTTTATTTAAGGCCTACTAATGCTCCAACCAGCGCCACGCAATCCAGCCTCTGTCGGAGCCCATGTTTTCCACAGATCTCTCCAGACGACCATGACCACAATGCATTATGGGGAAATATTCAGGATACATGCACTATAAAATCACTCAAGTCATTTGGGCTATTGCTCTTATCCACCACTAACTTTTCCTATTAGTGGTGCAAAAGCTTCACCCGTGTTTTCTCTACTGGAGACTCAAATATGCAGAGGTGGGATGTGGGAAAATAAAGTAGTATAGTACAGTACTGCACTGTGTAACTTTTCTGGCGGACGATCAGTCAAATATGTTATACCTTTGCCTGGGATGTTCCACACTGTGGCATTAAGTAGATAAATCTTGAATTTAATTACAGGTGTTTTTTTCTAAATTATCTTAAAACTAAGGGGTTTATTTTGAACATATTCATAGTTTGAGCAAACATAAATAAATAAATAAAAACATCTACAAAAA
>KN502796.1:9115-43859 GCA_000787155.1 Scartelaos histophorus | reverse complement strand
TAAATTAAATTAATAAATAAATACATATTTTAAATTAATCAAATGTGCACTATGTAATTTTTGAGGTTCAGTATCTGCCACCATGGAGATGCTATTGCTTTGCCTCTAATGTTTCAAAATATGGTATTAAACTTATATAAGATGCATTTATTCAATTATGGGTGTTTTTATTGCTCAAAAATACCTTTTAAAATGCTCATTCTTACTGTAAGTGGAGGCGCCTCTTCGCAGATCTCGCCTGTAAACTGACCTGGTGGCGCCTCCTGTTTGTTTCGATGGAGATTGAAAAGTTTAATGTTATACTTTGGAACTCTGTAGGCAACATCTCTTCAGTCCTCCAGTTAAATAAAATATACATTCATATTTTGTGCAATTGAACACATTCTTGAAGCATAGTTAAAATATTGCATGAATATTTTTATCAAGCTCATGAAAGAAAATAAGTTTGGTTAATTTTCCCACTTTTTTGGAGCTAAATCCAAAATTTGCAGCCCTCATTCAGCCCGTGTTTTCAGTCGGAGTTACGCAACCACGTGTTTTCTGTGTGATCAGTACAATTGTGCAACACAGATCTGCTCAGCACTTGTAATGTGAAATGTGAACAGAGGTGACTGGCAGCTCATTAAGGACTGTATCAGTGTTGACTTTAAGGCGTGTGGTCCAGCGCTTGAATAGTGATGAACTCTGACCTCAGCTGCTCCCGGGACACGCCTCAGAAGTGGCCGGTATCACTCTGGTTTCATCTAGGGAAAGGCATGTTACGTCACTGATAAGAAGCTATTATTAAATACAATATTAACTTCCACTTATATTTATATTCTACAACATATATTTTAAGAACAATTGAAAGCTCCTATATTACACATAATGGACTCTTTTGAGCATTCTGGAGTTGCTTTTTGTTTCATTCGCACATGTTTGAGTAATCTTAAAGCCCGTATTAGGAACAGGAACAGACAAAATGGTGAAATATAAACCCTAGGATCATGCAGAGCGGGTTAATAGGAACATATTAACACCAGAACGACGAGGCTCACAGCAGCAGCTACAGGGAGAGGTGACAATGTTCTAATGGAAAGTCAATTGGAGCCGACGTCGGAAAGAGCCGCTATCGCCCCCATGTTAGCTTTGTGTGTTAAACATGTGTGAATGAAACAAAACACAACTCCAGGCATGTTTGTGATGAGAAAACATGAACAGATCAGAGTGTAATGTTGGTCCTATAAGAGGAAAAACACCTTTATATCTTTTTTTATTAACAATACTTAGCAACAACAATAATTAGATGCCTATTTATATTATTATTATTATTTTGTATTGCCATTTTTTAAAGAACTGATAACAAATTTTTGCTATATAATTCATTCATTCATTCATTAGATTTACTTATTTTGTAATTAATAAATACAGAAATGCATTTATTGTAAGGAGACTTTACGGAATTTACCCATTTTTGTAAATTTATGAAATTCTTTTTTAAATAATTGTGACTTTTTTTGTTATTCTAAACTGATTTTTCAAGAAGTAAAAGACTATTTTCTTAATTTATTTGCTTTATATGTACATATTAATACAAATGATTCAAACTGGAACGCCTTTAATGCATAGAGGTAAATTCATAACTTACCTAGCAACCATAGTGTTAACAAAGA
Source organism: Scartelaos histophorus (assembly GCA_000787155.1). NCBI lineage: Eukaryota > Metazoa > Chordata > Actinopteri > Gobiiformes > Gobiidae > Scartelaos > Scartelaos histophorus. The sequence continues at coordinate 42,207 of KN502796.1, read as the reverse complement.
TCTAAATTACAGTAGGATTAGACTAATGAAATTAATGACATATCTTTATTTTGTTTAATGAAGGTTTGCCAGAAAAATGCTTTCGTTATACAAATATTGTCGCTACATTTTGGATTAATTTTTCAGCGTTTAGTTTTAGAACTCACCGCTGTTTCCTGTATTTTTGCACTTTCCTTCTCTACTTAATTTCCCCATAAACTTCCACTTCACTCACGTAAAACTATGATCAATATTCACCACAGGCACATCTCCCCCAAACGGAGTCCTAAAAACACAAAAACCCGCCGCACGCACTTAAAATGTCCATCTGCTGCCATGTAGGAACCCCCCTGCGCGAGGAGACGTGCGGCTGGAGCGTTGCAGGTTGCAGACGGATCATATTTGTTTGTGTGGATGGACAGTTTACGTGTGAGCTGCTCTGTGTGTGGGGTAACGCTGAGACCTACGGAGGGCCGGTTATTTTTGGGTTAGTGACAGCGTGTCAATGGCCGCAGATGCATCGGAAAGGAAGGCTCTGAGGTACAAGCAAACTCTGGTTAGTCCTCTTTATTCTGCTCCTTCACTTCTGCACTATGTTAGTTTATTATGTGGCAAATATTTCTCGCTCTGCTCCTCCTTTCGTTACGCGAAGCCGCTCGGTTGTGTTGGGGAATAGTGAAATGCATGCTGCTAATTTTGTCTTCTCTTTTGGACTGTCTTTGCGCACGCTGTCGACATGATAAAGACCTATTAGAGGATGTTAAACAACGGGGTCATGACAGGTGCTCGACGGGTGCACCCCCTTCGCCCCGCGCCCGCCGTGCACGCCGCCCCCGTGCGCTCTCCCCGTGCACGCTCCCCGTCGGCCACCTGTTTGCTGCGCTTTCCTCGCCGCTTTTCTGTCTTAGCACGTCCTTATTGACTTGGAGGTCAGGTTGTTCGGAAGTGTCAAAGTGCGGAGATTTTTCGGTGCATTTTTGGTACATGTTAAATGCCATATGCTCCCCTCTGTGTGTGTGTGTGTGTGTGTGTGTGTGTGTCATTGCTCTCAAATGTTTGCATGACTGTTAATTGATGCAATGTATAACCTCCAGCAAAGACATTCTACTTGCATGGGTGAAATACTGAAGCAGGAACCACAATTTCTAAGGAAGCTTTATCCTGGAGGGGGTTTGCTACCTTCTCGTGTCCATGGAGATGTTTTTCCTTGGCCTAGACTGCAACTTATTCGTACTTCATTTATTCAAATACAGGAAAAACATGCATTCTTAACATTCCCCACAGATCTGACCTTGCTTGTCGCCATGGAGATATGTTTAATGCTGTTCTGTGGAAAAGACGTGAAAACCAGTGGGTCGTAGGACGGACGCTCCGCCGGAAAAGTTACATCGTGCGTCTTTAAGCGATACTGGTGTGACTTTGGACGTGAAAAGAGAGGCCTTGTTCAGAGCCTTTAACCGCTTTTACAGTACCAATCATGAAATTATCAAATTAATTCTGACATTTTAAGGCTAACGTTTCAAATCAAATTAATAACAAATGACTGATCTGACCCTAAACCCAAATCCTTTCAGGTTGAATTGAAAACTGTCAAAATTACAACTTTTGATATTATTAATTTGGATTGAGGACACAAGCAAATTTGGTTTGTGGTTGTGAATTTGATGAAAGACGCAAGATCTATTGAAAAAAGTAAAAAAAAAATCTATGCTACTGTCTGCTTCTGTAACGTGTCATCTACTGTGTGGCGTATTGCATTTCATCTTTCTCTTTTTTAGTTCCACCTTTCAATATTTGATCTGTCATGATGGGATTTTTTTCTACACGACCTGCATTTATTTGGGTTTTGTAGTCTGAAATTCCCCAAATTTCTTGATCACAAAGTTACAGACCACACGACCTGCATTTATTTGGGTTTTGTGGTCTGAAATTCCCCAACATTTCCATTTACTGGACCAGCGTAAGTCGTTTTTCGTCAGATTCCTGCAACGTGGTGTACGCGGTCCCCCTCCCACCGTGTGCATCACCCTGCCTTATTATTGGAGTCATGTCGGGTTAAAGGTTTGCTCTAAAGACGTGTGCGAGCGGTGGCTGGATCTCGTGGTGTTGATGTCCTGGTATGCGCGGGCTGGTTATAACTGCGGCCTATAGGATTCGGCAGTTACATTTAATCCTGCCTCACATATGTGCTTTTGGCCCATGTTGTGCCATTTAATACCTGTGTTTTGATTCTTGGTCAGGTTGTATTTAATGTAAGGGGCAAGGACTTAACAAAACATTATTGGACCATGCGTACATACAAGATTATCATTTAAGATTTAATCCAGCGTCTGTTTTATCGATTTTTTTTGTATTTTATTTGCATTTGGCAAGGGCATCAACTGTGACTGAATGTACATACAGATATTATTTTTTATTATTACATATTTATAATAGGCATGAACGTACAAAAGAAGTGAGTTGAAAAATGATCCAAGTTCCCAATGCATTTATTTCTTTACGAATACAAAAAAGATAAAGATTTTACACGCAATATAAAGGTATAAGATCCATAAAACATGATTTATATACAGTAATGTTAAAGAATTCTTGACGAAGAAATGAACAAAATTCAAATTAGATCAAATCAATGTTTTAAAATGACTAAAAAGTTCTAAGACTGAATCAGAATGTGTCCAAATGTAGCCGAAGTCCATGTGAGATGGTATAGAGTGATTTGAATAGCTGAGAGCAGCCGTAGAGTAAGAGAGAGGTGTGGGATAGTGTAATAAGAAATACTTGATCTCACTGGGTCTAATTTTAGCGTCGAGTTGTATTTCAGCGCAAACAGACAGAGGTGGGAGGAAAGCACAAGGTAACTGGGGATACAAGAGATCCATGTGAAGGGAATGATACAGAATAAGACTTATTTAAATTGTAATTTTAATGGTTATTGTGTATGGGGGACCAAAAACCAAAAACATAACAGATAAGTTAAAAATAAAATATAAAATGTGAAAAATACATGAATAATAGTGTAAAATATGAATAAAACCGATAAAAATGTGACTCAATCATATACGTTTTCATAATAAATTCATCCCTAGTTCATTTCTAAGATAAGAGAAACATTTATTTGTTCCACAATGGGGAAACTACAGTGTTGCAACGCAAAGGTCAAGAACAGCGGGGGAATAAGAACGTGCAATCAAAATCAAGATCATGCACCAGATCATTTATATTATTATGATTTAAAATAGGCAAAAGCAAAAGACAAAAAAAAATCTTGAGAGAAGCTATATAGAATACAAAACTTTGCATGATAAGTGGCTCTGCCTTTTTTGCAGTGAAATAGCAGTTAAAGTGCATATGAAAAGCTTTTATCATTCTCCAGTTTTGACTTATTTTGATGGGATGGCTGTTGTAAATATAAATTATAGTTTTACACTAATCAAGAGGCAGTTTGCGATGAAAAAGTTGAATAATGTGTTGAAAATTATAGGAAGTGGAGAACTCTTCCTCACACCTCACACAATGGAGAATTCTATCCAAACATTTAGCACAATTTGCACACAATTTTTTTTTTCTGATACTTTAAGCATTAATTCAACAGAAGAAGAATTTTGCTGGTATCAGTTAATGAATTCTCTACACTCAAAGCTTGGCCAAATATAAGATATACACTCTCAAATCTGTCAGAAAATTATTGAAATTATCTGTCTTTGCAGCAAAATAAACTCCCTCTAGACTAGAATGAAGCAGTCTCAGAACTAATAAGTGGATAATAAATCTGAAAACAAGATGAATAACCTGAGGAAAGTTTTAAAATCTTGGCCAAACCAGGAAGTAAAATGTTAAACTTAAAAAAAATGGCCAAATTGGGAAGATTGGTGTGAATATTTTTGCAAAAATCTAGCTTGTAATGGCACTTTATTGTATTTATTATCTTAACGATTGGTAGAAATGAGTTAAAAGTTAAAAATGCTTTCAAACAAGTGATTTTCACCATATGGCCCTATATATAGAGAGAGAACAACCCAGAGCAGCTAAAACGAATCAAATATTCAGTCTATTCTTTTGGCCCTAAACTGAATATTGTATTTTTGATTCTAAGGGTTATTAAAATAGTGTGTCTTGTTATACGTGCATAGCTGGGCTCTTGTTGGTCTAGGCCAGCGTCATAATGCTTTTTGTCCTCAAATGACTTTGGACTTCAAACTTCTCACCATGTATTAATCGTCTTTATTTAGTGAACACATACAATACTACATGAGCCGCTGTTTGTTTTGTGTTGTGGTTAATTATAGTGGAGTGTAGAGAGTTCATCGGCAGGGTTGCCAGATTTTTAGACAGCAATAAGCATGCGAGCCTTTTTAAAAAGCCTTCAACAAGCAACCCGAGCCCCGGAAAAATAAGATGCAACCAATGAGATACACAAATGATGCACAAATGAGATATGTGCATTTTAATAGCATATTTACCATTCATTTTTTAGCTTTTAATGATAACAGTAATATGTATATTTTTTATGACGTGAAAATATCTCTCATGAGCAACCCCAAAAAACTGCAACCTGTAATTATTCGATCAAATCAAAGAAGCAGCAGAAGAAGTGTCCGTGGCATTTGGTGGCTTGTGTCTGTAGCACATGTCTAAACGTGTCCCTGGAAAGAGCACATCTGCAGCTGCTCAGAGGCCACTGTCCTCACTAAACTGTGTCAGGATTTCACCAACTCCTCCACACTCCTCCACGCTCGCACGACTGCTACTGTCTGCTGCAGTCCAACACGGCATGGACTAGTGCAGTCATTTAAAGTGCGTATGCGGGTTTTTATGATTTTCCTACTTGGTTTGCTGTCATAATACCTGTGATAAATATAAATTATAGTTTTACACCCACTGAGAAGCAGTTTGTGAAGAAAAGTTGAAAAATGTGTTGAAACTGGGAGAATTCTATCTAAAAATTAACCACAATTTACGCACACAAAACAAAATTTTCACATACACAAGATGCACATGATTTCAGCAAAATAAAAATGTTTTCTTTTACGTTTATTTGTCAAATAACCATAACAAAACTGTAAAAACCCTTTGAAAAATTGTTAACAAAAACATTTTAAATTCAGGAATGGAGGCAAAAGTGAAGTAAATGTAATGTGATTTCAATGGGAAAACTGTGATTAACTTCAGAATATCACAAATTATAAAAAAACAAGGAAAATTTGAAAAATGAAAACCTCTCAGATCCTTATGAATGATAAGAGAGCCCAGTTTAAAAACACTTACAATTGTGTTTTACATTATTAGTATTTGATGAGAGATTATGATCGACACTAAATTTGCGACACTACATTTTTAAAAAGGCAAAATCCACATTTTGAGGTTTTACTGGACAAGTTCTCACAGAAATATTGAGCCCACAACAGTTTTACACTTCATCTACAGATATATTACACACTTCATCATAAATTATATTAGAAAATTATATTATTCTTAACAGAGAAGCAACGTAAATAGGATTTGAACATTGGAAATTCAAAAATGTGAATATTTTTTGTTATAATGTCAACATTATAATTGAAATATCGTCACCTTCCCAAAATAATTGCCTAAGTCACTTTACTTAGGCCAAAAAATCCCATAATTTTAATTTTGGGGGGAGTTTTTTGTGTTTCCTGAAAAACCTGAAAAAATGACTTATGCGATTATTTTAGGAAGGTGTCGATATGTAGCATTTTATAATATAGCATTTAGGTCAGCGTGTCAGCCAATCATTGTAAATATATGATATTAGCTTCATTTTGCCTCCACTTGCCTCCAGTCCAGAATTTTAAACATTCTAATGACATAAGGTTTGAAAGGGTCAATACTGCAGGAGCTTTAGCCCAGTGTACAGTAGAGCTGCTAATTAATGGTTATGGTTATTCCCTTGCATAATTTCCAACTAGGAAGGAAAATTTGACACTTTCAGAATAGCCTTTAGTAAATTATTCTTAAATAAAATGATCTCCAGTGTTTTAGTAAAATGTGCAGTCCACCCTGTCGCTTTATTATAATATAAGAAAGTGTGAGAATGTCTGGGTGAAATAGTTTTTAACTCCCCTTGGGCTGGAGGTTAGTGTCCGTTCAGACCTGAAGCTCTCATCACCAGGACACTTTCTTCCGCTCTGTCTTTGGTCTCATGAACACTTCACAACACCTGTCATTTTACATAACTCTTTTCAACTATAATTAATCTCCTTGCGCTGATAGCTGCCCTGTTTTGCTGTATATTTTGTATTTGTATTAATTTAACATCTTTTTTAAAACGTAACACATTTTAATTTAGTATAGTTAATACTTTTAATTAATATTTTGCTTTTATTATTCATTTGTGCCATACCATAGAATAATGTTTTGGAAATGTTCTCTAACTATGGCATTAAAACTTTTTTTTTTGCTTTTTTATTAGTTTAATGGTTTTGTTGGGTGCATTTTAAACTCTCCTTCAGCCTGTACAATTGTTTGTCTGGGCACCACAAAGCAACAAACTGAATTAGACGTATTAATTTTGCACTGAGGCTATGGTGGCACAGGTGATCCTTACTCATTTTGTACTTTCTTTGCCTTTATTTAATCTCTAAACTGTCCTCTTTGAACATTAGAGTTATGTTTTTATGTTTATGAAGATAAGGTATAAGTATAAATAGGCTATATTATTGATTTTTACCAGTTTAATCTACCCTTTTTTTTAATTTATAGCAAATTCAACAATGCACGAAGGAGCAAATGATGACTTCTGAACGTTTTCCTTTTTTACCTTTACCTCTTTTGCACTTTTTGCAATGATTCCCTGTAGAAACCTTTTGTCCAGAGCGGCTTTTCCAGTTATTGCATCTATTGAGGTCTTGGACAGAGGCAGAATTAATGTCTTCCGCAGCTGCTGGTCCGGTGGAGTGAGTCCTGAGGTGATAAATCTGGAGCCGAGTCCACGTTTCCGTTTCATTTGAGCTGTTTGGGTCGACACGTGGTGCAGTCTATTTTTACCCAGACACTTGTGCCAGCAGCAGAGTACTACAACTGCCCTCTGCGCCGCACGGAGAATACCTGTCCCTCCACACAATCAATGAGTGTGCATAGGACCATTGCATAACCTGGACACTGAAAATAGTCGTTTGGTTGGAGTTTGCATAGTCTTGCCGTGTTTGATTTACAAGCATAGTAATATAGACTGAATTATTTTCTATTTTCCTCCATTAATTGCAAAAATGTCTGTTTTATATCTCAAATAAAGGGAGATATTAGATCAGTTTTTCAGCTGCAACAGACTTCATAAATACGAACATAATAGACATATAGGGGTTTTAAATAAGCATTAAAATAGTAATTAGTCAAAAACATTATATACAGTATTTATGCCTTATTTAACACCAGTTTTTTCCTATTTTTTGATACTGATTTAGAATTATATTACCATTTATATTTTTTCTCTTCGTTACAATATAATGTCCAACTAATTTCCTTTGTGGATCAATAAAGTTTAAACATGAATAGAGCAGTGCAACGATAATAGAAAGTGTTCAGACATTAATTTCATTCATTCGTTCATAAACACAGGTCTACGCAGGTGCTGTAACTCTTTAAAAAGAAATGTCCCAATTTGATAATTTTTTAGGTTTAAAATGTTGCTTCCTGGTTGGAAATCCTTCTGCTCGGGATTCCACAACTGAGCAAAAACACAACTAATGTACATAGAAAAGAATATTTGACAAATAATATAAAAAATATAATAAACGCCTTTTTTATTTTATTTAATTTCAAAGCAAGTTTAATTCATTCAGTAGGGGCGACCTTTATTTTGTTCAAATAATGTTTAAATGTATCAGAATAATGTGTTTCTTTGCCGTGCCATTCTTTCTCGTGCCATTTGCTTCCTGTAATTTTCCACATATTCTTTCAACTTTTCTTTGCAATTTGCTTTTCGTTTGGTGTTAAACTGTAATTTATATTTACAGCAGGTATTATTCTACCAAATTAAGCAAATTTGAGAACCATACTCATTAAACCATACTCTTTAAAACCACGTAACACCTAAATGTATATAGATCTGTTTAAAAAATGTTTTGTGTGTTTTTGTAGATGGTTGAGATAATTAATTTGACTATAGCCAAACTAGAAACAAGTGCTTGCCAAAAGGTTCCTAGGAAGGTTCTGCACATGCACTAACCAGCACTGGGGGAATGCCGCTATTTCGGCTTATATCTTGATCCGAACGGTTTGTCTCAGTCGGCGTTAAGGGGCTATAGTTAATAAACAGTTTAGCACTTGAGCCTTGCAGAACTGGTGAATCTTCTTTGAATCCTCTTGTTTCTTGTCCTCCCACAGCTCTATGGGGAGTACCAGGAGCACCAGGGAGGCTCAGGGCGACGCGAGGCCACCCGACTGCTGACAGAGCGGCAGATCAAGAAACATGGCGGCCGGGGTCTGGGACGTAAACACACGATGGGCCGAAGGAGCATCGGGCAGAATGGGTTCCAGAGCCGCTACAGCCGCTACAGGAGCCGCAGGCAGTCCAACATGGAGGGCCCCGCAGCAGAGGAGCAGCCCGAACCAGAGCTGCCCTCCTCCATGAAGAAACAACGCTCTGTCTCCAAATGTCCAGGTGAGTCAGGCTGAAGATGCACCGGGTTCACATTCTTTACCACTTCACCTTTATATCATATAAACTTTATTTTAGATGCATCAGAACTTTCTCTGAGGGCAGCATGCTAGATAGATAGATAGATGAATAGAGGGATGGATGTATAGATTCTACAGATGAATGCTTTTGGCATATTTTAACTTAACACAGATTTAGGGATGCACCGATTCATGTTTTTCAAGTCTGATATTGATTTCGATGCAGTGTCTTTAAATAAATGATATCCACCGATACTGGTGCAGAGACTGAAAACAGCATTTGTTTCCTTAGCTACATAACACATTTGGATCAGTTTTAATAAAAGGTTTTGGGTTTCTGGACTGTCACCACCAAGTAAATAGTCTTATTACATTTCATCAGTTGTTTAGGCCATATCGTCTTGTCAAAGCCTGATCCAGTCAGATCTGAAAAGCTCAGCAAGGCTGGGCCAGGTTAGTACGAGGATGAGAGACCACTGGGAAAACCAGGTGCCACCAGTCATTGTCATTGTGTCCTTAGGCAAAGTACTTCACCCACATTACCTAGAATGAAAGTGCTGTGTGTGTGTCTGTGTGTGTGTCTGTGTGTGTGTGTGTGTCTGTGTCTGTGTCTGTGTCTGTGTCTGTGTGTGTTGTTGGTGGTTGAAGGGGCCAATGGTGCAGATTGGCAGCTGCGCTTCTGTCAGTCTGCACCAGGGCAGCTGTGGCTACACTAGTATTTTACCCCCACCCACTGTGGGTGCATGAATAATGCTCTGTAAAGCGTCTTTGAATGTCCAGAAAAGCGTTATATAAAACTGATAGATTTGAACCGAACTGGCATGTGGAAGCAGATACTGATTCAGCAATTCTTTTCAGTATCCTTGCCGATATCAGACCAGTATCGAACCAGTGCATCCCTACACAAATGCATTAAACATACAGTGAGGTCAGTGGAGTACAATGTTTATTTGTTTTACTATGGATAACAATATTATATAATATTGTATTTATTGAGGCTCATTGTGAAGTCTGTATCTCAACATGGTATAATGGTAGAATATTGTCTCATTCTGTGTGCCAATAAAAGTTGGACAGAGGAAAACCCTTTTTTGACACCTCTGCTTTACTTTGAGCTTATTTACACTTGTATTTTTGTAACTTAATTTTAAACCAGGTCAATAAATGAAAACCAATCTCATTTATGATAACCTGGCAATGTTGACTTGCTGAACGGCAAAGAAAAAAAAATGAGTGTGTCTGCTCTCCAAAAATGACCAACATATGCATATTGAACCCTAAATAGAATATTTTTTTACAACATTGAGCATGTAGTTAAGAGTAAATTCAAACATCTTAATCGGTGCATCTGGTGGGGACAGTGAGCGCACACATAGAGGCTATATTATTCCCCTCTGTGAGTTGCAGTGTTTGGTTTTGTCAGACTGCGTTTGTCGGGTGCAGCGCTTCCTGGTGACGCGGCTCGGAGAGGACTGGATCTTCCTGGTTCTTCTGGGAATCACCATGGCCCTGGTGAGCTGGAGCATGGACTACGCCAGCGCCAAGAGCCTGCAAGGTACAAGTCTCTAATAACAATGCCTTTATCTTCTTTATCTGCCTTTTATGAATGTTGCTGCCTGTTACTGTGTGATACATCTCATAATATCTCATAATAGATCTCATAATATTCATTCAGATTTGGATCCAGATTGGATTTTAGAAGACATCGTGGAATTCTATTGACCTATTGATACTTTGCTGTGACTTCATGCTGGTACAAGTCTCTAATAACAATGCCTTTATCTTCTTTATCTGCCTTTTATGAATGTTGTTGCCTGTTACTGTGTGATACATCTCATAATATCTCATAATAGATCTCATAATATTCATTCAGAGGCCCTTTTCCTTTTGGATTTTAGAAGATATCGTGGAATTCTATTGACCTATTGATACTTTGCAGTGACTTCATGCTGGGAGGGATCTACATGTATCTCATTGGCAGAATGTACAGCTCTAACCATCCACTGTATCACAATGTGCTGATTAACAAACAGAAAAAAGGTGTAAGAGCTCAAACACAAAATAGAAAACTGATTTACACGATGTGTTCTTGTGTGAGAGTTTAAGTGCACAGATCAGCTCACCTGTTGTAGTTCCAGCCACATCAGTTCTTTCAGATTGTGTAAAGCTTCTAACAGAGTAGAGCTTTCACTGCTGCAAAGTATCAATATTGTATCATTTTTGTTGAGAGAAAAACACTTTTAACTTGCATTCTTGTTGTGATTAGATAGTGGATGGGGTCATATTTCAGCATTTTAGACTTTCCTTTTGGTTATTCAGTTGGCATTATAAAATTGGCACAGTTGGATAATGTTGACACACACAACTATTATGTTATGTTTAGTCAAAAAACATTAATTGCACCAATTTCTTAACTTTCTGATTATCTTCTATTGTCTTTTTTATTGTTTCTTACATTCCCCTGTCTCTCTGGTCTCTCGGTCCTTCAGCCTACAAGTGGATCTATGGAGAGCTCAAAGGAAACATCCTCCTGCAGTATGTGGCCTGGGTCTCGTATCCTCTGCTCTTTATCCTGTTCTCCTCCCTCTTCTGTCACCTCGTCTCTCCTCAGGCCATTGGTGTGTAGTTCATGAAGCGTTTTATCCCAGTCTATAAATGAACCATATTCTCATTCACCTTATATTTATTTTTCTCTTCTTAGGGTCCGGTATCCCAGAGCTGAAGACCATCCTCAGAGGAGTTGTGCTTAAAGAGTATCTGACGCTAAAGGCTTTTGTGGCTAAAGTTATCGGCCTGACCATGGCTCTGGGCAGTGGGATGCCTGTGGGAAAAGAGGTGGGTCACCTTAAAACATATTCAGTGTATGATAATAGATTAGATAGAGATGCATTATGTAATGTTTCTTATAGAGGGTGTGTATAGCAATGGGAATTTTGCAGTGTGTGATGAAACTTATATTTTTTGTAATTCATTTCACTCAAAGTGATAGAGACAAGCAGGTGACCCTCTACCAGATGACTAATATAGTGCCCCTTTAATGTATGTGGGTCAATGACATGACCCCTCTTCAATTGCAATTTCTTCAATTAAAAACGTTCAAATGTCATAATAATTCAATACATACTTCTTGTACCTCTGACCTCCATTGAACCTAATCATTTTTTTCAGAAATCAATAGTTATTCCGCGTATTTGTTGTACTTAAAGTGTTCAAATGTCATGTGGTGTGACCGTCCGCCCTTAACTGCTAATTTTTAAACTTCTTTAAAATCTAAACTAATTTATTTTCTTCCTTTTTTGGCATATTTTCTCAAGTTTTTTGTAGACCAATGTGAAATTTCAACTCTCTTGAATAGATATTTCCCCCAAAATATTCAAACAAATATTGTTCAAGCGTGTTCATTTTTCAAATATCATGTTTTCAAATATCAATATCATGTTCACATTACTCAGAACTTTAGAGATTAATATTCCAATCATCTTTTACCATGTCTTGGTTGCACCACATGACCTTTTTAAAGGTTGTAGCCAATTCATGTACATAAGAAACACAAAAAATCCTCAATATAAATGTCAAACATAGATTTATGCAGACCTGACATTGTAAATATTTGAGTTCAATAGAGTTTAATTTTAAAATATGTCTGTTGTTGTTATTGACCCAGTTGTACATTGTGTGTTTTTGTTTCCTCCAGGGCCCATTCGTGCACATTGCCAGTATCTGTGCAGCTGTCCTAAGTCGCTTCATGTCATTCTTCTCAGGAGTTTACCAGGTAATTTTAGGTTGATAGAAGTCACCAACTTATTTTATTACAGCGTTTGGACTCAGGTAATGAAACAAGGATATGAAGCAAAAATAGAACTATTCTGTGTAACTATAATATATGTGGTGCATAATGTCCAAACACTAGCATCCTTCTCTTGTGTGGGTCAGTAGAACCCGTACTGTTACACAGACATCCTGACTGTGGGCTGTGCTGTGGGAGTGGGCTGCTGCTTTGGGACGCCGCTCGGAGGTAAAAACACTCTGAGATTGAGTGGTCTACAAGCAATGTAAAGAGGATTTTGTTGTGTAATAATAACATATGTTCCCCTTGTCCAGGAGTGCTTTTCAGTATTGAGGTGACGTCCACGTACTTTGCTGTGAGAAACTACTGGAGAGGATACTTCGCTGCTACTTTCAGTGCATTCATCTTTAGAGTCTTATCAGTCTTCAATAAGGATGCAGGTAAACACTCTTAAATGTCTAAATTTAGGCATGTCTTAGTTTACTTTTGGTATTTTCCAAACTAGTTAAGCAGCACTATTGTTGGATTGGATCAGTTAAAGGTGCATTATGTCTGCTTGTCTCTATGGAGATGTTATTCCTTTGTCTTGAATGGTTCACAGTATGGCATTAAATTGATCTATTTTCATGAATCGAGTGACACCACCAGGTTACGGGTTATAGGTCAGATCTGTGGAGAGACACTCATAGATGACACGTATCACAGGTCACTTTGTAGAAATATAAACAGCTGTAACTGAATAAGTGCAAGATATATAGTTCAGACTGAGACAAAGCCAAAATCTCCATGGAGCCAAGCAGGTAGTGGATCCCCATCTAGAAAAGTTACAGAGTGAACCTTAAACACAACTCTGATTAGCAAATCTGATTTGAAATTCATCTAACGCATTTACAGAGACTCTTCACTAGATGGTGCCCTTACCACAGCAAACATGCCTCCCTTTTTACCTGCTCTGCAAAACATTTCTTTTATTTTAAATCATTTATAATCTGTCATTTTCTTACAGTGACCATTACTGCTCTGTTCAGGACAAAGTTTCGGATGGATTTCCCTTTTGACCTCCAGGAGCTGCCTGCGTTTGCCATAATTGGGTAAAATGTTAAATCTCTCCTTTCACATCTACATTCAGACATTTTAAAATAATGACTTAGTCTTCTGTAAAAAGCCTGGTTTTATGCAAATGTAGCATTTCAAATCTGGAAAATCCAATTTGTTACTTGGGAGTGCACCCTGAGGGAGACTTGAGCTGACCTAATACTGGGCTAATTTATAATATGAGTCATGGTTTCGTGGGGTTCATTTCAAAACATTCCCCACCGAAAGCATTAATCAGCTGCTTCTGCCATTTTGTGCTTTTTGAAGTTAACTCTTTTGATACCTTTCTAAAATATTAAAAACCTGTATTTCTGTGCAGGATCTTTTGTGGATTCCTGGGGGCTTTCTTTGTGTATCTAAACAGACAAGTTGTGCTGTTCATGAGACGACAAAATGCAATGACGCGCTTCCTGACCAAACAGTAAGTCTCTGAGTTGCACCTGCTCTGTTGTATTAAAACAAAGCAAACATTACACAACATTCTATGATATGACCTTGAATGACCCCCTCACAAGTCCGTGGATTTCACAGGATTGAAGGACATATAAAGATTTTTTTGTAGTATTAAAGATAAAGGCACACTGCAGTTGTCAGTATTCAGATTGTAGTATGTTAGATTGCCCCTTTTACAGATGGAGACAGTGTCCAGTATTCCTGTAATCTGCATTCCCGTTAGCACAGGGCAATTAATCATATTTTAATCAAGATTTTACCATTTGCACATCGCAGTTATTGGCTTGATGTTTTTTAATCGATCGTTCTGTGATGTAAAAGCCTGTTTTTTGGAGATTTTTTCAAATTAAAACTCATATTTTTCATACAAAATTACAAAAATCTAATTGAAAAACAAGAAATCCATATGAGAGATTGTATTGTGACATTTTTGGCCCTTCCCTAATTCCACTATGCCTGATATGATGTTTTCATAATAAACACCCCAGTGGAATATCCCCTATTGTCGAAGCTAATCCTTTTTATTGTAAATGGTGATTACATTTGTCCGTAAAATTGGTCGACAGTTAACAATAGCCCCAATCTCTTACACTACAGTAGAATTCTGTGATGGCATGTGAATTACATACATAAAGATATATTGTGACGGTGTTTAAAGTACTACAGTAGCCATGTAGTACTTTAGTCTTTTAGATTCTAAGGATCTATATGCAGCAACAGCAACAACTTCCATGTATGTAGATTAGTAGTAAGTTGTTCGTTTTAACCGTGCGCTATGTGACTTTTTGGTTGGGGGTCCGTCACCTGCTTGTTTCTACGGAGACGTCGTTGCCTGGAATGTTCCACAGTCTGACATTAAACAGCTCTGCCTTACATTTATTCAAGTACAGGTGGTTTTATAGTGCAAATCACCCAGAAAAACAGGTATTCTGCCCCTCCACAGATCTGACTTTGGTCTCCATGTAGATAGAAAGGTTTAATACCATAGTGTGGAAGATTCCAGACAAAGAAATGACATCTCCATTTGACGGACACTCTAATAACATCTCCATCTCCAGAAAAACAGGGTGAAAAACAACAACACTCTGCACCAGAAAGATTATGCAATGGGCCTTTAATCATAATTTTTTCATATAAATACACAATTTCAGTATTTGTACATACAGTAATAGTTGTTTTTCGTGGACACCTGTGTAGTTATTCTCTTGTGAGTGCAATTTTAGTCCCATTATAGAGAATTATAGAAAAATTGCATCATAACCAATGGCACAAATAGCAAGTATGTTTTTGTGTTCTTGTGTCTGCCAGTCGTCTGCTGTTCCCGGCTGTGGTCACTCTGGTCATCGCCTCCCTGACTTTCCCTCCCGGTTTTGGTCAGTTCATGGCAGGAGAGGTAAGAGCCCCCTCCCCTCCTTAAACCTTGAACCCCCTGAACACAATGTGGCACAGTGAGTCTATCAGTCTCTGCGTGTTATAATCAACAGCCGGCAGAAAGTGCTCTCCAGCAGATCAGAACAGCAGTCACAAATTTACATGTTTAAAATCTCAGCATGGAGGATCTGAAAAACCTGCACCTGACTGGAAACAGGAACAAAGGCAGGGTGTCCTTATCTCTCCTCTGGGCGAGCGAATCAGCATATCAGAGAGTGTTATCGGAGGACACAGAGCCAGAGCCATAGCTGGACTCTGCAGAAGCATCTACTGTCAGCCGCTCATGTTATACTGTTGTAGTTGACAATGTGTTATTGGAATCAGCAAAATCACTGGCAAACAGTGACCACTGACTGTTACAGGGAGTTACAGTACTATTTCCTGACTGAAAAAGAAAGTAACCTAATACATAGAAGAAGAAGGACTATGGGATTTGACTGAAGTCTTTATCTAAATAATAAATGCCCAGTTAAAAGCCCTGTATCCATTTTTCAACATGTATTTAAACCAAATTTGTCTCGCCCAAAATAAGCTTGTCTAGCATGCCAGTTGTTGTCAGCTTCACTGTGATGGCAAAACTCCACTCTGGGCTCTGAGACTTGTGAAAAGATCTCATAAATTAATTGCAGTGAATAATTACGATGCTCAGAATGCATAAGGTAAGTGAGGAGTAACTTTGCAAACCTTTTAAATGCACAAGTTCTGTTTTTTACATTTTTAAAACAGAAAACCTGTATTGAACTTATCCCTTTTTCAACTCTGATATTCTTCATTGAACAAGACAATACCATTATGATTCAGAAATAGAAGTGAGACTCTGTGGTGCAGAGGCAGTGACTCACTGGTTACTTCAAGGAAAACGAGTGAATGCATAATGCAATCTAAGTGCTTTGAGTTCATCTTAAAAGGTGCAGTTTAAATCCAAGGCTACAGTCATGAAAATGGGTTAACTAAGCTCACAAGGTAGAAATGAACACCTGCCCACATAAAGGTTGGTGGTTCATTCCCCATTGAAGACTGTTGTTTTTTGTGTCCTCGGGCATGAAGAGGGAATGAATAATACACTTAATTGTGAAGAATTTCTTTTATAACATTTACATTGTGGTGGACATGTGAGTCACTTATATATTTGCCTTGAGTAACCTTCAGAAGGTCGGTTATATGAGCTTGAGTGCATCTCCACTCCCACACGGAGGGGCTGTGTCTCCTGTTAGCACCCTGCTGGGAACATTTAACTAAAACTTGCATTAGTCATATGTGAGACCTTTTTTTTTTATAGTACAGTATATTAAATAGAAGGTGCACATATTTCTATTCCCCTTCACGGTGCTGATTTTTTCCTCTTTGGTGTTGTCACAATTTTACACAACCCAAAGAGCATGTTATGAGTCAGTGATTTCTTTGACATTTCATTACTAGAAATTGGGTCGTTCATAAAAACAGCTGGCAACATAATAATTTGACTCTCAAGGTCAAGGACACTTTACAAAGGACGGAAAAACATAAACAAGTACAACCGCCAACATGGGGGAGGAGGGGCTAACTGGATGGACTGCTCTGTCTGAAGCTGTTACTCAAGTTTAATCTGGGCTTTGATTTAACTGACTTTGCCTGAACTACAACAGTGTTAATGTTATTTGTCCTTCTCAAATAACGTTAAATCCACATGTTAGTTTGAATTAGCCAACTGTTCTTCAGTTACTCTCACCTTTTTTGTTCAAAATCAAACACATAACCAAAACCATGGATGTTCACATTGACGACAGGCCACTGAAAATGTGTTGTTTCAATCTATGTTGTATTTGCTAATGTGTGCGCTGTGCATTGTGTCACCACCAAGTCCCAGGGCCTAAAAATGAGCTTCCATTCAAGTCAATAGGCTGAGCTCAATGTGGCTCAGTCCCCACAAAATCCAAGCTTGACAGCTGTAGGTGCCCTCTCCGCCGAACACGAGCAGTTTGTGATTACACTGTTGGAAAAATCCTTTCTGGGCAAGAGCGATTTTGTCGCTGTAGTACCAATGAGTAGCCACTAATCCAACTCGAGATAGCTCTTAGATAGCAATCCAGTTATTTTAGTAGAACCATGGTCACTTCAGTAACTGCTGAATGTTCCTCTATAGACATATGTAGGGTAATATAATACACAGCATCAAGTCACTGAAAAGTATCATTACAGACATTTGCATGTTTTACCCTTTAAACTCTCCCAGATCAATAATCAGAGCTAAAAACAGGACGTGTTTTATCTAAAATAGCTCCTGTGAACTCAGGTGTTCATCACATTTAACATAATGACACTGTAACATCTCACCCTGTCTGTGCCCTCAGTGCTTCCTCTCACATTTCAAACAAAGCAGCCAATTTAACAAGCATGTTTTAGCTAGTATATAATTAGAATCAATTCAAAACTGAAGACTGATTCTGACTACTACGTGCCAATTTCAAAGATGTTTTGACACTTATTTTGGTGACAAAAGAAGTTTTTTTCCTAATCATTTTACAAGACAACTGGTAATAATTCTAAAATGTCATTATTTGTGGTAAGACACATTTTGTTATCACTGTGCGGCTGGCAGTCTACACGGAAAGGTCATCTTCAACCAGAAATCACTAACACATCACATCAGTATAAAGGCAAAGTTGTGTCTTTGCTCAGAATTCACCCATCGTTGACCAACCATTGGGTGAGTTTTGAGCCATTTCTAAATAACCATGTATTTGCTGTTTAATTTAAAGAGAGAGTATTATGCAGTATTATCAACTTGGAGCTTTCTGTCATGTTATATTGTTGTTCTCTTATCAAAACATGCCTAAATACCCTATGTCATCCACTGTATGTAAACCCTTGTTATGTTGAAGTGCACAATCCAAGAGCATAACAAAACTCATACTTATTAAACATTTCAAGGGCTTTACAGCCTATATTGTATTGGCATAAACTACTTGTCTAAATACATGTAAAATATTTTAAAACTCTAGATTATATTATGAATAATATATGTATCCAAATATGTATGAAACAGAAGGACATTGTTTACCGTGAAAGTGTCTGTGGGCTTTTGAGGAACAGTTCTCCTGGTGTCCTGCCGCTCTGAGCGCTGACAGAGGCAGAGAGGGGATTTAATGCTGGGCGGGCTCTGAACCAGACATGAACCCACTACTTCAAAAAGGAACAGGAAAGCCTATTACTCAGCCCATCTCCACTGAGGCCTCTGTGCTACTGATACCACTCCACTCAGAGCTGACCTGGTCTCCAACACTGATACCAGTATGAGACATGCAGACCAACACGGCCTTCAATTTACTGCACTGGACAAGTGCCAAATACATATGCACACTCTTTATGAGAACAGTCTATGCTAACAGAAGGAATGCACTGAGAAATAACAGAGGTCATATGAGCATTTTAACCTCTTTGAATAGATACGACAGTCTATTTGTCTGAACTAATAGCACAGCTCTATTTCGTTACTTCAAGGTCATTTTCACACGTTAGTGCTCTCTCTGGATTGATTCCAGTGGCACTAGATTTTGTGCTGTTTACTTTTGGATTGGTCTTGTTCACATAGAGCACATATCACTCACCCAAAACACACAGCGTGAGCCAGTGAGAGTCCATCAGACAGCTGATCACCAAACTTATTACTAGCAGAGCCCCATGAATATGCACACGCTCATTGGTGCAGTACATGGTGGTCTTTCACCTGAGGCTAAATCATAATAAGGCTATAAAACGTCTCTAAAACCTTCAAATCATGCTAGAAGTAGGGACAATAATGGACTCAGACTTTAATTTTAACATCAAATCAGTAATAATCTGCAACCTTTCACCACTTAAAGAAACAGCAAAAATCAGAGGTTTACTGTCTAAAGCAGACTTGGAGAGACTTATCCATGCGATTGTCTCCAGTAGGTTAGACTACTGTATTAGCCTGCTCACTGGCCTTTCCAAACGAGCTGGGAGAACTGCAGTACCTCCAGAACGCAGCAGCTCGGGTACTGACTCGAACCAAGAAGTACGAGCACTTGTGTCCTGTGCTTTGGTCACTGCTAAGTTACTTAGTTTAGTTTATTTGTTTCTTTATCAGGGTCAGTGCACATAAAAACATTGAACTGCACAGAGGCCATATGTTTGTGCTAGGTTATAGCAGGATTGCTTATTTCCACCTTCAGTCCCTGAAGTACAGGGACACTTTGTGTACGAATTGTGCTATACAGATAAACTTGCCTTACCTTGCTGTACAAGCTGGTGACAGAAGAAAACAGCTTTTTGAGTGACACACAGACAGACCCAGACTGACCTGCACAGACAGACCTGAGCTTACCTGTGCAGATGATCCATATCCCAGATCTGCAGCACCCAGTCATATAAACAGGGCTATGTGATCTGAGCTTTTTTACTCAAATTCAGCACTGGTTCTGTCACCCCAGACTGTGAAGGTCGGCTTGAGGTCGACTGCATTCACACTATACTCACCTTGCTCCAGGGTGCGAACAGGAGACCTCCTGTTTGAAACGCTCTCAGAGCTTTTAATGTGAATCACAATGTGACCGGATGTGCCCAAGTGCACCTCTCTATGAGTGAATGCTCTTTTACATCAAACTGAACACCTAAACAACCTAAATTTCCATCTTTTGTTTTAAAGTGAGAACACTCTGACCACTCTGACTAAACACTCTGACCACAATTATATTTCAAATAGAGATGCTAAACTGGGCAGTACCTGGAGGAGAATAGGGGAGAAGGCGAGAGTGACGGGGAACAGCGGTGGGGTCTGGACGTGTGAGGAACAGTGTGATTGGTCCAACAAGTATCCACACTTCAAACCCCGCCCCTGTAGCCAGCTGTTTGAATTCAGAAACACCTCAGAGCAGTCCTGTGTGATGAAAAACTGAGCTCTGATTGGAGAAGAGCCAAACTGCATATTTGTATGTAAAAAAAAAAAAGGCAGAATCAACTCACAGTTCACTCAGATTTCTTGCTAACTCAATTCATACCTTCTATTTTCATCCGTAATTCTATAAAAAAAGAAAAAAAAAGAAAAATAGACTCTAGACGCTCTACCTTTTCCATAGGTCTCTCTCTCATCTCGAAAAGGCAGTTGTGTGAATGTGACTTTTTTGACTTCTTAAGTGCATTTAACACCATCCAACCTCTGCTGCTCAAAAACAAACAAACTAAGATGGGAGTGGTTTCGTCACTGATTATTACAGATTACCTCCCCGGAAGACCTCAGTATGTCCGACTGGGGTATTGCATCTCTGACACTGTTGTCTGCAGCACTGGAGCTCCACGGGGGACTGTGCTGTTATCAGTTCTGTTTACCCTGTTCACGTCAGACTTTAGATACAACTCAGAGCTGGGTCACGTGCAGAAGTGATGACACAGCTTGTGGGGTGTATCTGGAATCGTGATGAAGAGGAATACAAGCAGCTCACGGAGGACTTTGTGGTGTGGTGTAGGGCTCACCACCTTCAGATGAACACAGTAAAGACCAAAGAGATGGAGCCGCAGTCCACATCTGCAAACTGTGACCGTAGAGACTGTAAAGAGTTATACTGGTCCTACTCCTCAACCACAGACTGGACTTGTCAGAGCATACAGACCTGCGCTACAGAAAAGGACAGAACAGGCTGTACTTTCTCAGAAGACTGAAGTCCTTTCACACCTGCCAGAAGCTTCTGCTGATGTTCCAGAAAGTTATCTCCAGTGTCCTTTTCAACACTGTGGTCTGCTGGGGAGGGAGCTTCAAGAAGAAGGAGACTGTGTGGCTGGATAAGCTGGTGAGGAGGCCAGGATCAGTAGTCGGTGCAGAGCTTGACTCACATCTGCGGCTGAGAAGAAGGGCCTAAACAAACTTCTGTCCATCCTGCATAACCCCCAGCACCTCCTGCACAGTACCAGATATTAGATATTATATTGTGGATTGTATTATCTATTGTATGCTGCCTGAAATACACATTATTTATCTACCATCAAGGGATTAGTTGACCAACTAAAAGGCCTTACAGGACTATAAACTGAAACAATTAAAAACTCCAAAAGGTCAGTATTACATGATTAGTGTAATTTCCTTCTGGTTATTTAGTTTATTGGTCTTCTCTGAGTCACCTAAATATGTTATGTGTTTGCTCCAGGTCTGATCTGTTTATTTCACTCTCTTCCTTCACTTGTGTATCACGTCTCTCCATTTGGGCAGAGCGTCTTCTCACTCGCCCACTCGCTGCAGTCTGCTCTCCAGTCAGCCCTCCCTCCTCTCATCTCTCACTCTTCCCAGGCCTTCCTCCTCTCACCCTTCGCTCCTCACATCCCTCCCTCCTCCCATGACTTCCTCTTCTCCCTCCTTTCTCTTATTCCTCACCCCCTCGGCTCTGTTCTGGGCTCCGCTCTTCTCTTTTGCCCTCTCGAGTGTTTTTCATACGCTGTCAAAGTCCTACAGACCTAATAACCACGCTGGAACTTTTGTGAACAAGCTGCCTCTTTCTGAATGAGGTGCATGACGTAAAAGAGTTTTTTTTTTTTTAGATAGGTGGATGAGGAGCAGAGAGACACACATTTGTTTTATCCATTCCTTTACTTTTTCATGATGTCCCTAATCTTCAAACATTGTCTTGACACATTAAATTAGTCATTCCCCAATTGCTAAAACAGAGACCTGCATCTTTTTAATGCCTCCTCATCAGCAAACATGTTTTTTTATTTGCTTTCTCTTATATTTAAGAAATCCTCTCTCCTTCAGGACTCAAAACAGTATTTATTGCATTTAAATACATATTTTACCTTCAAATGTATGCTCTAAAAAAAACTAATAGCATGTAAGACAATAACATGACTAGAAAAAGAGTGGTAGATACAGTAGTGTAGGTGTACTCTCTATAGTACTTCTCAGACATGTTCGTGCCACATGAACCATCTGCACTCTGAGAACCTCAGGGACCGACCTCCTGCTGGTGCCCAGAGTTAGAACTAAACCTGGGGAGTCAGCGTTTCAGTTTTATGCAACTAAAACCTGGAACTGTCCAAACATATGAGACAGGCCTCTACTCTGACAATGTTTAAAGGTCCCATATTACGCTAACATTTATTCTCGTGAGCTTTAACCCATTTTGGAACATCATTACCTCCTCAAAAACATACCTGGAGTCGAGTTTTGTTTCATTCACACAAGTCTGAATAACCCTTTATTATTAATCTGTTTGCATTTCCAAAGCTCATGAAGTGGTAGTTTTCTAGTTAACATTTTACCATTAGTTCAGTAGAGATTTGAAATTTCCTGAGCTAAAATTAGTCAAATGATTCTCCTGAAGATGTATGGAGTTTTTATTGCCACATGACATCACAAGGTGGAAGTTTTGGAGAAGAACTCGGGCTAGATGTGCAGGGTTTGGGTGTTTAACATGTGTGGATGAAACAAAACCCAACTCCAGGTCTATTTTGAATGAGGAAACAATGATTTTAATTGCGTTCTTCTGTCAATCGCGTTAAATGACTCCTGTATAAATTGTCTAAACGGGTGTATCTCTTTCCATTTAGTATTTAACCTTAACCTGACCTCTGTGTTTGCAGCTCATGCCCAGGCAGTGTATCAACTCCCTGTTTGACAACTACACATGGACGAAGCTGTCAGGCTCTTCCCCTCCCTCTGCTCTGGGCCTGTCTACAGCCTGGTTACACCCTGACGTCAGCGTTTTCATCATCCTGCTCCTCTTTTTCATTATGAAGGTAGGCACCACACGGGATGGGGGGGGCTCTTATTTTGAAAGGCTTGAGTTTTATTGTGAAGTAGCGGGGACTGAGTGGGCCTTTGTGATGTCAGTGTTTTCATCATGCCGTTTTTCATGAAGGTGAGTAACTCTTCTTATGAAAGCTGAAAGTATTTTTGAAAAGCCCTTAGATTTGATTTTTAAAGATTGGAATGCGGCTCCATCTGTAACACTGGGGTTTTTCATAATCAGGGTGCTTTTCATTATTGATGTGCGAACACAAAATAAAAAAAAAAGATCTGATTTCTTTTGAAGATTTGTATAGTTTGCGTTTACTTGCTTTGAGACAACAAGCGAGGATCACAGAGGAGATGAATCACTACTTCTGCACTTGCAATCTGATTTTTTACAGCCAGACAGCTCAATGTGTTTTATTATTTATTCCAAGTTGAATTATCTGCCAGTGGAATACGATTTTTTGACTTTATGTGACTTTTTCCTCAGCCCACAGACAGACAAATGGTACAATAATATGATATACAATCACCTGTCCCCAATCTGCCCTTCACTGTTCGTTTCAGAGTGGATTTTGAAATACTTTTGTCTTCAAATGCCTAAATGGCCTTCCCCGCAGTACCTCGCTGACCCAGTGGTGCCGTACTCTCCGATGTGCTCCCTCAGATCAGCTGACCAGGCTCTGCTCGTGGTTTCTTGGTTCAGGAGGAAGCTTGGACAAGACAGAGCATTTTCTGTTTTTGGGCCTAAATTATGGAGTGAGTTGTCTATTCGCGTTAGACAAGCTGACTCTCTTCTTGCTTTTAAATCACTTCGTAAAACACTTTTCTTTTAAGTAAGTGTTTTATTTATATAACGCTTTTTCACAGACATATGTCATAAAAAGAGGCTTTACAGGTCATTATATATATTCACTCCATACCCAGTGGTGGTAAGATACTATTGAAGCCACAGCTGCCCTGAGACAGCCTGACAGAAGTGCAGCTGCCAAACTGCACCATCGGTTCCTCCAACCACCACTTTCTTATTAAGCAATGTGGGTGAAGTGCCTTGCCTAAGGACACAAAGGCTGGAATTGGCCTTGCTTCACTTCTGAGATCAGACGGGATCAGGCTTTGATGCTGATGTGGCCACAGCTTTTAAGTAGTTTTGAGGTCTTTTGCTGTTCAATAATTGTTGTGTATATTTTCCCTGTACTACACTTATATTTTTATCTCTATGTACAGCACTTTCTGTACACACTGGATTTGGATTCTGGATTTGAATAGAGGTGCACTGTGAAACTTTTCCAGTGATATGTTCATTGGTTTGCCTGTATCCCATTACAATTGGATTTTCTTCCATTTATTCCATTATAGGCTTTTTATTGCTCAAAAATACCTTCAAAAACTGTGAGCGAGGTCGCCTCTCCACTGATCTAACCCGTTATCTACCCTGGTGGTGTTAAACCCAGAAACCATCTCACAGCTAGTTGCGCTCCTTACCTGAAAAGTTCCATTATGGACCTTTAAAGAATGGAGTTTAGGTCAATATAACTTGTGTGTAAATATAGCCTTTTGAGCGACTCTGACTCTTATTTTGAAGGACAGCTTGAATAACCCTTGACTTTAATTGTGAAAAAGCCTGAGCGTGCGCGAGTGGCCCCTCCCTGACGTCAGCCCTCTTCATTAGGGACATTTACCTCTGGTGGCTCGTGTCCTGCGTGAGCCGTGGGGACATCTGCGCCTGCCCCCGCCTCTTCTTATCAGCCAAGGTCACTGCTCATGGGCACGCAGGCAACCGCTCCAGCCCCTCATCGTATTCTTCTGCAGAGCTCAGGCTGTGCACCTTGGAGAGATATGCCTTTCTCTGAGTCACTTCTCGTTCAATAATTTATGAGCGGAAAACACAATATTCTCTCGTTCGGCTATAGGAAGGAGTGACAATCTCTCTTACGTCTCAGCCTTACATTAAAGGCTGTTTTCTGATCTTTTATAATGTTGTTTGCTCATTAAAAACAGACCTGGAGTTGTGTTTTTCTTCATTCACTCATGATATGCTTTTGATTTTCACATTCTAACGTGACTTAAAGCTCACAAGAATCGTTTTTGCGTAATATCGGACCTTTAATTACGCCATATATTTAACAGTATGGAGAAAACGTGTGTCTTTCCCCCCAGTGCAGTCATGAGGGGAGCTCTGAAAGTCAAAAATGTGAAAATCCTAACTAGGTCTTTGGGTCATAAAGTCTAAAATGTTGCTCCCACTGGGACTATGAGATTATGGTGGCATTTCATATTAATACATTTTTTAATGAAATGGCGCAAGGCTCAAATTGATCTTTAAGCAGTCATTATAACAGCTTAGTTACCTTTTATATGTAAGTATCTCACCCTCGGAGGTTGGATTTTCTGACTTCTGACTTGTACATGACACCTCGCAATTTTTTTTGACATGGCTGCACCCTGCGTTTCTGACAGTTTAAATATTGATCTTACTGTGTGTTTTTTTGGTTTTGTTTTGTTTTAGTTGCTCCCTACTGCCCCCCACTGCCTGTGAATCTACTGCTGAGCATCTGCAGTTGTAAATATGCTGTTAAACTCTGTTATGCTAATGTTCCTAACGTGTACATAGAGCTACTGTCAAAAAGCAGCAAAATCGATCTCAAATGTTGCTTTATTGACTGTTAAAGATCAGGGTGACCAGATGTCCCTATTGACCCAGAACAGTCCCAGTTTTGAGCTCCCCTGTCCCAGCAGATTTATCCAAAACCACTAATTTGTCAGTTTTATACAAGAAATGTCCCTGGTGTCCTTATTTTTGACCAATTTTGCACCTGCCAACAGTAAAGAGAGGCATAAGTTGCCTTTTATCTGAGTAAAATTACACAAGACACAAAGAAAATATGAAATACTGACTCATGTTAGATGTGAATACAGTCATGAATGGGCCAATTTTCCTTAATTATGCACTCGTTTCACAGTTTTATTATTACAAACTACCACGAACCGAGAGTGTTCCAGTTTTTCACTTTAATCTGGTCACCTTATTAAAGATGCACTGTCTTATCAGCTGGAACGTTCCATAGTAAGACATTAAACACTTCCAGTTTACATTTATTCATTCTGGGTGTTTCTATTACTTATAAATACAATTATTCTTTCTGTGAATTGTATTGTAGTGTAGTACTGTAACCTGCTTTTCTTGCTTGTGATAGTTAGGTTTAATCTATACTGTGGAACCTTCTAGACAAAGCAATAACATTTCCATGGAGACAAGCAGGCAATGGACCCTCCACTAGAAATGTTCCGCAATGCACCTTTAATGTAGTTACAATGTCCGAGTCACTACTGTAAAATAGGCTGTTCTTGTTTTTCCGACTCAACAACTAAAACACGTATCCAATATCAAGAAAGTACTGAGAACTCTGAAATTACATCATTTTGAAATCCAAGCTCTGGCTCCTGAGAAAACTACAGCACAAAACTGACTATTATTTTATTATAGGGCTCAATACAGGCAATACAACGAAACTATAGACATGTTATACTCCGTAACATGTATGATTCAAAATTCAAACACTGATATCATCCTCTAGCCTGTCTATTATTAAACTTCACAGCATGATCCTGTGAGTTCTCTTCTGTCAATCTGTCCGCCTCAGAAACAGTGTGACCACAGCCTCCAACTCAGACTTTTGTTTGAGTTTGGAGCTAAAAAGAGTCACAAGCTGCTGATGCCTCCTGCTCTGTGTCTGCCCAACACTGACAGCAGAGAGCTGATGAGAAATGACTGGAGAATATAGGAAGAATTCTAGTTGTAGAGGCATGTTCCAGTCGAATGCCCACCATATATTCACTAAAGTTGCTAATCTTTTAAGTTAACACTCTCTAACAAACTGATGTATAGAGTGGCCTATATTGCAAAATAGAATAAAGCAGTCACACATTGCAACGTATTCAAATGGAAGAACGGCATCTTGGTTCTGATCTAGTCTTAAAAACCTCTCAGATTGTTGGGCTCTCTTGTATGTTTCTGTGAGCAGTGTATAGATGACAGTTTGTTTGGTGTGAGCAGTGTCAGTGTTAAAGGCTACAGACAGTGTGTAGAGGCTGGATCTGCCCTCAGTGCAGAGCCACCCAGAGAGAGACGTGCTAATGAGTTTTTATCTTGTACCACAGTAATTAACTTTACAGCGATGATGAAGACGATGCACAGAATAGTAATATGGTCACAGCATTCCTCTCCAATCAGCACAAACACAGGAGCATCTCAGTCTGAGCTCTATAGTCTTTGCATAAGTGATCATTACGACTGATGAGAGAGGCTGAGCCTGGAGCAGGGGCTGTTATTAAACCTGTTTGTACTCCAACACATGGAGCGTGTGTAACAAAAGACTTTTACAGGCCACTGTTACATTAACAGAATGTTTAAAAAGCATCAACAAACTTGCTAAAACAATAATTCATATTGGAAGCTGTACTAGTTGTAGTGGGACGATTTGTGTAAAAAGCCATTGATAAGGTATCATTTTGTCCCTCTAGCCTAAATAGACAGTTATGCATCTCTAACGTTGAACAAAACAGATTCTGAAATGGTTTGTTTTACGCCTGGGTGCATGAGTCATATCTTTATTTCTTTTCAAACTTTATTGAACCTGTTGACTCATATCTGCCCCAGCTGAACCCCCCTGCTCCGCTGCGTCACCAGCAGCTGATGAAGTGCCTTGCTCAAGGACGTCCCGGGTTGTTGGTTCCTCCCCCACAGTCTTCCCCGCTCTCTGAGTCATCGAGCTGTGACCAAACACAGTTCCTCTCAAACGCAGACAGAGCCCCGGGCACCGGGACTACACCGCTCTGTTGCTATGCAACGCCACATCTTGGCAGCCATCTAATTAGTATTAGGGGGGTAGGCTCCTGCAGTCGTGCAGATTTAGAGGATGAGAACACTAAATTCCTTCTGACCTGCTCTGACACTTGCTCCTCTGATGACACAGAGCAAAGGACAAGCTCCAGTTTAATGTCACTATTAGAGACCAAGAAAGGGTCGGAGCATCTGCAGGTATCCATACCCACATCTGGTATCCATATGCAACTGAAACTGTTAATGATGCATCACAGGCAATGTCTGTGGATGTGAAAGACATGTGACATTTGAACTGACCATCCATCAAACTGCTGTGCCCTCCTTCTGTCCTGTCACCATCATTATCACTAATGAGCCCTGGTGAGTGCACTACTTACATGTTATTGTGATCTAGTGTTAATCCAATCACATAAGGCTTTTATTTGTTTATCATTGAAAATTTCACCTGTTTTTGTATAAAACAAGAACAGGTATTGTGTATTATTTGAATAGCCTCAGTAATGAAGAGCCTTCTTCATAAACATGAACACATGTATGTGTTTGAGTGTTTGAGTGTTTGCGTGTTTATCTCTGCAGCTGTGCTGAGCTTGGGCGGCTGTAGATTTTGACACATTCTCACATGACATGAGAGGCAGAGCTGTGTCTGAGCTGAGCCAGGACTGACACAAACATGGAGGAGGCCACTGTAAACACTGAGAGCCAACATCCAGATCCTCTGCACATTTATGAAACCACATTATGAAAAAGAAATGGAACTGAATATGCAAATCAGTTATGAAAATCTGGCAGAGTTTGACACTTGAAACACCTGTTGCTTTTGTAAGGTGCATTTTACAATTTCTAAATCTCCTAACCTTGTCATGAAAACAGTATTTGCAACCTTAAAGTGATATTTTGATTTTTACCAGAATAGTCTGCTTCTGTCTTTGACTTCTGAAGTTAAGATGACTTGATAAAGCAGAATCCAGTTTACCCACAAATTAGGTCAAAAGGCATTTCCTGTATATTGTGGCAACATTTCAAGATGTAAAAAAGTAATTCACTGATGCACTGTAGGTACAATCCACAAGGTAACATCATCTTGACCAAACTTAGAACAAGATCATGGAGATGGTCCCAGATGACATGTACTTGCACCACTGAAGGACGGGTCAAATGCCAAGGAAAAACTGCCCTTTGAGGACAATAAAGGGCACATATGCCATGTTTTACATTATATATTACTGAGCAACACTGAAGAACACTGTTGTAAAATGCTTCTTTTTTTTTTTTTTTTTTAAGTAGTGTCATTAATGTTTTATAATGTTATGGTTAGTGGAAAAAACAAATGTACGCATAAACGAAATGTGCCTTCATATTACATTACAACAATTGTCAATAGACCTGTCTCGATAACACATTTTCATGATATTTTGCCCTAGAGACATATTGCAATTTACAAAACTATGTAATGCCACTGATACAATTAAAATAAAGCAGAATAATGACAGTGAACCATTTTCAAATAGACAGTATCATTAAAAGGCCTTAGCTGCAACAAATAAATGGCAGAATGAACCAATAATTAGTCACGGAAATTACTTACTCAGCCCTCTACCAACCAAAATCTTATCGTATTACAACAAAAATAACAAAAAATATTGAGCCCCAAAATATATTGTTCTAGTTAAGATACTTGATCTGTTTTTTTTTTTGTCTTTTGTTGTAGTTCTGGATGTCTGCAGTGGCCACTACCATGCCCATTCCCTCTGGAGCCTTCATGCCTGTCTTCATACTTGGTTAGTCCATTTTTACTACATTTAAGGTCATATATTATGTAGAATTGACTCTTGTGAGTTTTAAACCATGTTATAATGTTGTTACTTCATCAAACATATACCCGGGGTTGTGTTTTGTTTCATTTTTGCACGTTTTAATCCTGGAAATGGGGAAAAAAACATTATAACATAGATCAGAAAACAGTGTAATATGAGACCTCTAATAAAGTCTCAATTTAAATTCAATTCAATTCATATAAAACACGTGTTGCTAATATTGTGGACACAGATTCTTGCATAATTCATCCCGGCCTCCAGTGTTAATTTATGTCCTCATTACGAGACCACATAACAGTGTATAAATCATTGTTACTGCTGCTGCGTTCATTTCATCTTGTTTTGGTTTCGGAGCGTGACCTTTCCAGAGCATCGAGTTCAAATATTCACCGTGTTTTCATCAGTGCTGCTGTTTCGTGACTCCTAATTTGACCACTCGCTGAATTTATGGAGAATTATTAGACTTTAATTTGCATACTGTTTAACGAAAAGTGCCTCCAATGAACTGTGTAATTGCAATAGGTTTACGGTCACCTGAAAACACAACATTTTACAGTTCCTATAGTGAGTTAGTGATAGTTTGGTGGCCTGGCGTACGGTTAATATCTCTGTAATTACTGGAACTATAGCTTCAGAAAGTGGTGTCCTCATTCAACCCCAAAGACGTGATTGGAAACGATAAATTTGTGGAGCAACTCTAATGAATAATAAGGTTCAATTCTTTCAAAAACAGTGAATCTCCCGTGCTCAGTCTAATCCTCTGTTACTCAAATTCAACTTTTTTTTAAACCAATCTGACCAGAAAGAAGCAACTTAGCTGGAACTGCAACAGATGAGCTGATTTGTGCTGTTAAATGGTGGCACATTGGCTGAAAATAAAACACCTAAACAGGACGATGAATGCTCGTATTGATCACAGGCTCCTGAATTTTTTTTTAAATTTTAAAATTTGACTTGATTTTTCAGATTATCTTGAAACTTTTGGTAACCACTGAACCTTCTTCTATAGACCCTTTGAAAAATTGTAAACTGAAACATTCTAAATTTGGGAATGGAGGCAGCCGGAGGCAAAAGTGAAGTGAAACATAATGAGATTTTAATGGGAAAATTGGGAATAACTTCGGATTATCACAAAATATTAAAAAGGAAATTTGGAAAATGAAAACCTCTCATATCCATGTGAATGGTTCAGATCTCAGTGTGCTTTACATTATTTGTTTATTTGACAAGAGTTTATGATCAACACTAAGCATTTTTACAAAGGCAAATCCACATTTTGAGGTTTTACTGGACAAATCCTCACAGAAAAGATGAGCCCACAACAGTTTTTCACTTCATCTACTGATATATTACACATTTCATCATAAATTATATTTTTTGTGAAGTCCAAATGCTATGTTAGGATTTGAAAACTGTATTTTTTCCATCCCTCTTAACAGAGAAGTAAAGTAAATAAGATTTGTAACTCGGAAATTCAAAAGAGTTGCTTATTTTAATGGTTATAAAACCATTAGTATTTAGGTCTGCTCATCGGTTAATCATTGTAAATATATGATGTTAGCTTCTTTTTGCCTCCTGTCCAGAATTTTGAACATTGCAAACCATCACTAGTCCATTCAGTCCATCGAATTCAAGAGCACAAATGCAACCACAATAATTCACTGTCGTAAATTTCTTTCTGTGCCTTTTCTCTGTGAAGGGGCTGCATTTGGGCGCCTGGTGGGAGAGATCATGGCCACTCTGTTTCCTCACGGGATTGTGTTTGACGGGATACTGTACCGGATCATCCCTGGAGGGTACGCAGTCATTGGTCAGTCCCTTCCTCTGCACTTCACACTCCTGTCTCAGCTTCTCTAACACATTCAAATACTTAAAAAACAGAATTCCTCTCTCGTCTCTCTCCCTCTTGCATCTCCATTATCGCTGATTGTTAGAAATGACTCGATTAAAACGTAATTATCATGCCGCCTAAATACTAGACATTAAATTAAATCTGCTTGACTGACTCAGAATTCTACATTGTCCATTATTTCACTTTTTTTGTGGTAAATTGTTCATCCGGAGCCAAACAATCGTGTGGTCTGACAAACAAAAGCTGCAATTATTGAAAATATCAAGTTTTTATTCCAAAATATTATTAAGAAAATGGTTTAGTGTTTATTTTTCTGTTAAAAAAATTACTTTACTCACCAAGATCCATCTTTTTTGGGCTTTTTACTTTATGACCTCTGGTGACTTTACAAACTTCGGTGTCCTCTCTCTCTCTCTCCGTCTTCTTGTTTTCTATTTGCTATCTGCTCTCTTCTACTTTCTCTTTCTCCTCCATCTCTTTCTCTCCTCTCTCTCCTTCTCCTTTCTCTTTTTCACCCTCTCTCTCTCAGCCCGTTCTCCTCTTCTTCCTCCTCCTCCCTCTCATTTACTCACTCCGTCCATCTCCTCTTTAGCTGAACCACTCTTCCTTCTTTCTTTTCCTTCTCCTTTCCTTCTCTTCTCTCATCCTCTCTCCCCCTCTGTCTTCTTCTTTCCCCTTCGGCTGTAGCCACACTCTCTCTCTTTCCCCTCTCTCCTCCTCAACTATAGCCTCCTCTCCCCCATCCTCTTCCTTCTTCCTCTCTCCCCCTCAGCTATAGACTCATTCTTTCCTCTTCTTTTCCCCTCACTTCTCCCTTCTTCTCTTCTCCTCTCTCAGCCTCACCTAAGTTCCTCTCCTCCATCTCTCTCCTCCCCCTCTCTCCTCTCCTCTCTCTCCTCCATCTTAGCTATAACCTCCTCTCCTCCCCCTCTTCTCCCTCCTTCTCTTCTCCTCTCTCCCCCTCAGCTATAGCCCCACTCTCTCCTCTTCTCTTGACCTCTCCTCCCCCTTTCTCCTCCTCTCTTCCTCTCAGCTATATTAACTCCTCTCCTCCCCCTTTATCCTTCTCTCTCCTCCTCAACTATAGCCTCCTCTCCCCCATCCTCTTCCTTCTTCCTCTCTCTCCTCTCAGCTATAGACTCATTCTTTCCTCTTCTTTTCCCCTCAATTCTCCCTCCTTGTCTTCTCCTCTCCTCCCCTTCTCTTCTCCTCTCTCCCCCTCAGCTATAGCCCCACTCTCTCCTCTTCTCTTGACCTCTCCTCCCCCTTTCTCCTCCTCTCTTCCTCTCAGCTATATTAACTCCTCTCCTCCCCCTTTATCCTTCTCTCTCCTCCTCAACTATAGCCTCCTCTCCCCCATCCTCTTCCTTCTTCCTCTCTCTCCTCTCAGCTATAGACTCATTCTTTCCTCTTCTTTTCCCCTCACTTCTCCCTCCTTCTCTTCTCCCCTTTTCTTCTCCTCTCTCCCCCTCAGCTAG
>JACN01084485.1:0-28445 GCA_000787155.1 Scartelaos histophorus | reverse complement strand
TATATATATATACATATAGTGATTCTGCAATCAAAATTGGGAGCAGCTTTGTGTTGCTTAATAAAAACAGAATAAAAATGAATGGCGACAAGACACTGCAAGATAGAGAAGTATTAGTGGACAAGTGATCAATTATGCTGTAGTAGAGAGGTAAAGCAATCAGAAGTGACAGAGCGCCTTCAAACAGCTCTTCTCATCCATTAAACAGGCTGCCTGTCTGTGTCAGCTGTGGGTCTGAACAAAACCATACAATTAGACACACACACATTCATATGCATCTCCAACATGGAGCATCTTGTATTGTCTTTTGTGTAATGCAACCAAGCTTACTTCTTATTTTCCACATCTGTCACAAAACAACCCATCACCAATTATACTGAAGCACAAACATGGACGATTTCAAATTTGTTGGTTACCTCCTGTAAAGAAGATGGCGGGGCATCTCTGAATGAAACTAATCAAAGCACCTCAAAAGTACAAACCCGACAGATATATCGACAAACAGAAACTAAGGTGGTGTTTCCATAAACAAGACTGAGATGCAGAGACATCTGACTGTTTGTATGCGAAAGGTCTTAGATTTGCACCAAAATACCTTCAACTATTTAAACAAATTGTACATATAAAATACTGTACAGTAAATGAAAATACATTACTTGCTGCTTTAAATAGGAATTGTTAGTATTTCTAAATCAAATTTGCACACATTTTTGAAGCGAGTGATGCAGTACTATTCCAAAGCCTGTTTACAGCAGCCGGTTTTCAAATTGACTTGCTAATGTTAACTTTTATTCCGTTGCCATGGGTAACCATGTCATGTGATTTGACACCGCGCTACAGACACTGCTGATTAGTAGCATCCAGTTCTGTCCATCTCTTTGCATCACTGAACCATCTGGTCATTTATCCACTAATAAGCCCCTAATGGCCCAAATATTCAGCACCCTGTCACTGTGACATGGCAGAAAATGCCTACATCTCTCAGCTCGCTTTGACGTGCTGCTTGTTTCACATCAAAACTCGTCATTTACAGAGGGAAACTGAGGAGGTGTAAAAAGTTGACCTAATCTGCAGTGTTAACAGCCAGCCAAGGAGCTTTGTTGTCTGCTAGGGTGACTGAGCGGATGTTAATGCATTCATCCTTGCCCATTTCAAATGTGCTTTTCTGCCACAGGGAGAAGGATATGAGTGCTGTCAATAGGAGTTTGATTATGCACACATTGATTCTGGGCTCAAAAAGCAGAGATTATGCATAGCCCAGACTGAGCTGCTGTGAGAGAATGCAACACGCAGCCTCTGTAATGTGTTCACGTCTAACCTGTCATTTGTCGCCAAAACATTGACTTTTTGCCATATTTTTTCCACATGAACAAAGCCAGCTGGTGTAGTAATTGGTGACATGCAACTATAAATTTAACCTTTCCAGGGACGCTGTGGCAACCAATTAACAAGCCATTGAATAAAAATATTCTCTATTATCTGTCTCATTACAGCCTTGCTGGACTGCATACAAAGTGAACACTAAGATGAATATGATGAGCCACAACTGTCTTTTGTTTTTTATAAAAATGTCTTAAATGTTTTCCGTTAAAATCCATGTTGTGTGTGAGCTTTAGAAAAAACGAAAAGTGTTTTGGGGGATTTGTCTGATTTAGCCCAGATGAAAGCAGCATTTACGGTGATTGAAAATGCACTTTAATGTACCATTCCAAATGAGACCTGAGACAGCCCCATTCTATCATTGGCCTGATTGAAGCGTGAAAGGGCTTCAGCTTGACCGACTGGTTCCAGAACCTCTCTGTCAACGTAACTAGCATCTGGGTACGGTGTGAATGTATACTTAACTCCCTGTCACTTAGGCAGGCGTGCACCCTGAGCCTCCATCAGGACCAGCTAAGTAAGATGGAAGACGAGCAGGCTCTGGCTGGAGAGCACGGGGAAATGCCACCTTTGGTCAACTCGCTCACACGGGCCCCACCTGTTTATTCTTCTTTATTTGAATGTTGTTCGAAGGGTGTGAGGTAGGACCACATCATGGATTCAAACAGTTTATGTATATTCATATTTGCTATGGGTTGAATGTCCTCACACACATTAGTCATAAATTACAAGAAATGAAATTATATGGTTTCATTCCAAATTCCTTCCAAGTACTTAGTACAAAACTGGACCATAAGTACAGACATATTTTGAGCCTTGTTTTAATACTTTTAATTAGCTTAAATATTCCACACAAGTGGTGCGGGCTGTCTCATGCCACACTTCTGTGGTCTAATTTATGTAAACTTGTTCCATTATATAGGCTGGTGAGAGTATCATTAAGGTTGGCCTTGGTTTGGGGACTTTTCGAGCACAGCCAGTTCGTCTCATTTGCTTTGTGCATTGGATGGGTATTCTAATGAGTGGCTTACAACAAAGCGACCTGCCAGTGCAAATAATTAACCTTAAGTGAAACCAATTACATACTTCTGTGCCATGGCAGAAGGCTCCAAGAGCAACCATGTAGAGCTTTCCACAGGAATGTTTTGCTGATGCACTAACAAAGTAGAAGATCTTGGGTTATTCTGTAGCAACAAATGAACACTGAGAAGTCTCTTTATCCTCACAGAGTTATCTAAAGAGTACTAAGATAAACAACAATTATAGCACTCTCCCTGACAGAGCCCCACGCCTCGGTCAGTCTATTAGATCACTGTTTGGTGCACTCTTGTGCTAGAAGAAGAGCACCCGTTTGAGGCTGAGCTTTTGAGTGGCAGTTGGGACCTGGAGACTGTGTGTGTTGTGAGCTGCCTGTGAATGCACTGGGAGGGGGGATATCAGACGTAAACTTCCGCTGTCAGCATGGGCAATCATGGCGCTTCATTGTCCAGCAGTATCATTACAATATGGTTATCATCTGAGCTTGAGTCTGACACCTTCTGCAGGACCTCTCCAATCACCCCCATAGCCGGCTCCAGTAGCAGGCAGCCAGGGCAGAGCTGTGCTTTGTGCTTGTCTGCCTTAATAGACTGGATGTCACTTCTGCCTGTGGAATGTGGCCGGTCTTCAGCTGTCAGTCAGAGGCGCGGGTGTCAGGCCGGAGCGTGGCTGCAGCCGTCTGGATTAGAGGGTAGTTACCATAGCTGTCAGATTACTGACAGCCTGACAACCCCTCGCCCAACTTCCTCTTATTGTTTCTTTGTTTCTCTCAAGCATCCTGCAGATGGGAGAATTACCAACCAGGAGAGAGAGGAAAGGCTGCAGGGGGCGGTGGTTATGAGCTGGGTGGGGTTTAAAAGTTGTATGCTACGTTAGCTTTGTGATGAAGTAAAGCGCTTGGCTACATTCCCATAGAGAAGGATGGAGAATGGAGGAGAGCCTCCACCTATTCCCACCTCTCCTTGTTATCTTTGGTATTCATGTCAGGATAGGTGATTGTGTTGGTCATTAGTGTTCCTATAGCCAACAGAGTGTCTTAGTTAGTGCCTTTGAGGGAAGCTTCATCTTCACACACTATTCAGCCCTTTGACTGCTCCTGTCGGCTATGTCTGGAGAGAGCGACCATGTTCTTAATTTCTCTTCTTTTTAAGACAAATGAACGGGCTTAAGGAAAAGATGTAGACAGGCATGATAAAATCACTTAAACACTATAACCTATAATGAATAATGGAATCGTCCATGGTTTCTGAAAGTATTTTAATGATTGAAGAAAGTATGGCCAGGCTACGGGTCACTGCTTGTCTTTACATTTTTCATTCTTCTCATTTGGCTGACCCTGGATGGGCGACACTGTCATTCTGCCATTTCTAAATGAGCTTTGGACGAACACACTCTCACATTAGAAAGACGGTAGACGACCAGGATGAAAACCTCCTACCAGACTATGATTTTTGAAAGTGCCGGTTTTTTAAGATCTTCAAGAGCAAGTAAATGTTTTATTTATTAATTTTATTTTTACAATTGCAAATGAGCAAAGAATTATTTAGAAATATATTTCAATTATTACATATTATATTATTGTATTTAGTATTTTAGCTTTACACAGATGATATTTTTTTAATTGCACCTGACATTTAAAAGGACAAAACATACAGACAAAAGATTAAAAAACACACACACACACACACATTCATCCAGCTCACAGACAAACTCACATTCCACACTCACTCAGTTCAGTCAGATACACTCACACTTAATACAGAATAATAATAATAACAGCTCTATTCTAATCTATGTTTACATACAAGGACATGGGCACAACATGGAAAAAGGACTGAAGTCAACAATATATTTTTAACTTAAGTTGATTTTAAAAGTACTAAAACAAATGTTTTTGTAAGACATTGAATATCATTCCACAGCAGTGCACCTTTGTGAACAAAAGAAAATTTAGCAATTTAGGTCCTACAAAAAGAAACGCCTAAACAATGGTCAATGGAGGATGATAGTAAGAATTAGACTGAAAATAACTTTCACAATGAACAGGAAGAGACGAAGGAAGACAAATGACTTTAAACATAACTCCAGTTTGGTACTTGTTCACATATAGTGTGAGTAGATGCAGCTGTGGAAATAAAGGTTAGATTGGGTCTAAATAAAAGGAATTAGTGGCAATTCTTACAAAAGATTTCTCAATTCTATATATGGCTTGTAAATAAGAAGGATAAGTGCTGGCCCAAATTATATTACAGTAGGAGATATACATGAGATATAACTGTGAACAAATTTGTGACAACGTCTTGCAAAAATGTAAAAACTCATGCTTAAAAAGTCTCAGATAAAAGAACTGGGAGAAAGTCTGATTCTGTGAAAAGCCTTGAAATACAATAAAACAATATCAAACCATCAAATAAAACTCAAACAAAGGGAAATGTTGTGTTGATTTCCAATGATGATAAATACTCTAAACTGTATCAGCCCTGAGCAGTGAACTTGAGAAACAATTACAAGAATATAAAAAGAAAGAAAATGAGGTGTTATGTCTTCTGTCAGAGGCACCAACACACCGCTCTGGCCCCTTGCCGTTGGATTCACCATAAAAATAACCAAAGGCAGATTACAGTTTGCCCTGACCTCCAATCTCCTCTAACAAGCGCGGCCACTGATATCAGCTGCGCCGTCATGTACAGGCCGAGATAATGAGGGCGCTGCCTGAGGAGAGCCCCAATGCAAAACAATTATAGTTAGTTACAAGAGCACAGGTTAATATTCTCTCATGTCCCTCTGCTTTGGTGCTCCCTTTTGTCCTACATCAATCTTAATGAAAGTTATGAGACCTGCCCGCAATGATAAGCAGCCACTCAGGCGTAGTCTGTGTCAAGGCTCTCGCATTATGCCTCCCCTTCAGCCTATGTTTTGCATAGCCTAAAGCATCTATTAAAATCCCCTTGTAAAATTCATAAAACAAAAATGTGGTGGGTCAAGTCTAGAGGGAGCCAAAGTAAGCTGCTTATTAGCAGGGAGTCGAAAACACAGATCCAATTACAGATCCTGAACAAGGAGCACTAAGAATCAGCATTGGGGAATAAGTATTTTCCTTTCCTCTCCCCTTCAATTGGCCAAGGTGTAGACGGGAGAGAGGGAGGTATCAGCGTGCAGGACCCACGAATAGTAATTACAGTGGGAGTGTTTAGTGCATGAAGCCGGAGTTGGAGCCATTCAAGTACAAACTCATGTAAATCTTGACTTTGCTTCAGATAGTAAATTGGTCGGGTTTAAGAGGAATCCCAGAAGGAAAGAGGAGCGGGTCTGCGCTGAGAGAAGCCATGAGCTCCAGAGATATGTAAAGAATCTCTGTCTGGAATTTAAAGGGCTACAAATTAGACCCGACATTAGCCTTTTCTCTTTTACAGAGCCAGCAGAATGTGAATGAAACAGAATAAATAACTATAAGACGGCTTTTCCCCCTTCTTATAAGATGACATTAATCCTTTCATGTGCAATGACAGCTTACAGGGGCTGACCCTCTCCCCAGACAGCCTTCCAAAGCCTGGAGATTTCTTCAGATTCCACCAAGAACAAGCTGCTGTTAATAAGAGGTCTTGATAGAGGTCTCCACCCCACGTTTAATTCAGCAGTTTACACAACCTGCCCCTCTCTGCATTCAACAGATGACCCCTATTAAGCTAATCAACAATAGTGTCAAATGTAAATCCATAGAGTTTATTTAAATGGGACTTGTTCCAAAGGCGTAACAAGCGGACAGCACTGGTAGACTTTTTTCTTCCTGTGTAGTCAAGGCTGAAGCGCCTCTCAAGCGTACAATAGCACGAGCGTTTGAGCCTTTGAAAGAAAAAAAAGATCAAAGGCGCTGGGTCTGGAGGCGCTGGCGGGTTTAAGCTGCAGTGGGCACATGGACGCTCTCACATGTGAGGCGGCACATAGTGGTGGGTGGTGAGCTGACTGATTGCACCAGTATAGTGTCTGCACCAGTGTCCCCTCACCAGTGTTGGGAAGTAACTGAATACAAGTATGGAGAATGCATACTCTGAATACTCATTTTGATTTTCATTTGGTGGTATTCAGAAACAGATCCGGCAAAAGTCAAAGTGATACAGGGCGGTATTTGATCAAAACATGCTGGCTTCAAACTGCACATAATCAGTGAGAAAAACAAAAAACAAAAACACTGCTTTTGTGACATTAAGTTAAGTTTCTTACCACTGCTTTCAATCCTGTGTTGCAATTTGACAACGCAAACTTATTGTAAAAGTATTCCAAATATTCAGAATACAGTACTCTGGTTGGACCATGTGTCAGAATGCTACAATATATCTTGTAATTAACTTATTCAGTATTCTGTAACTAAATACATTTTCAAATTATTCTTCCATCACGGGCTCTCACACAGAGGGGCCGGCAGGGTCCACCTCGGACCCTCTTCTCCAATACAACACACAGCAACTCCTATAATGACCCTGAGCTTAATGTGCTACACTAATATCCAGACAGGCTAATTCATGAGCACAAATGGACAATCCATCACATTGGGCACACAATAAATTCTGTCGCACAGTGAATGGACAGTGCTGTTAGTTTTCAATAGAGCCTGCTGATTATAAGATATTTCAAAAAGAATCAATAAACTACATTATAGGATTTCTAAGTGATCTTTAGCATGTTTGCGTCTAATTGTTTCATTGCAGATTATTACAAAGCCCCAAACACATATTATACATTCATATAATGAGTATAATTTATGCACAAATTAGCTCCTATCTTTTTCTAGAAGAATATTGCTTATTCTAGTATACTCTACACATACAATTTTATGTTTGTTTGTTTTTTTACATTTTGTCAATTCTCTACCCATGTTACAGACAGATTAAACAATGATCTTATTAATAAAAATATTTGTGGAAAGAAATTCACTTTTTTGTATGTTTTAATCAGTAAAATAGTTGGGCATGTTGTGTACAAAGCAATATAGCTTAATTTGTTTTATTTAGATTTTTTTATAGTTATATATTGAGGGTTATTATTTGTGAAATGCATTACAGGATTATGTGATATTATTAGTATCAATAGCCATAGTAATAGTAATAACATAATCTGAAATCTCACCTGTAGAGTTAAGTCTATTTCCTAATATTATTTTGATAAAGGTTCTCTTGTCTGGTCAGTCTTCTCTGTATCCATACATCCAAAGCCCTTAAACACATAAAATCTACTGATCCCAATATTGCATTTTACATATACTATACATACATAAAATGTCCAATAGCAGCGTGAATTTGTCCTCATTGCTCTTTTTCAAACAAAAGATGTGAATGCAGAGCGCTAATGTCAGAGGCTAAGCTAAGTGCAAACCTTACACTCCTCCTTATAGTCCTGTATAAATGTTAACACAGCAGCAGGAGTTAACAGACACTCCTGGACAATTACCAGCCAATCTTACACTCCTGACATTATCAGGCAGGAGCCGCATTTCACACATGGTCTTTCTCTGCAAGAAAGTGGCAAGCTGGCCCTCACCTTGAATTTTCCTCCTCCGTGTTTCTGGGCATCAGTTGTATCTCCTGCCAATGGTTTAAAATAAAAACAATTAAAATTTAGGTGACATTAAAACACACAAACAAATACAAGGTTCTCCACAGCTACATCTGTGAGTCTGTGAACGCAGATTAATTGGAAGTCTCTACGCCGTGATTTCAGCTGAGTGCAGTTTGACTAACATCTTAACCTACTTAGCGCAATTAGTGCTTCATTAGAGAGGCTAACTAACTATTGCTTCTCTCCATAATGATGTGCAAGAGTGTGGACATAAAAGTACATAATCAATGGTTTCCAATTACTCCACAAGTGCAACCACTATTTCAAATAAACTGGATAATAATATAGAGCCATTACAAAGTCTAAGGTAGCAGAACCATTTAATTGCTGTGCAGTTCTTCTCAGCTCAGATTTTTTCCACACTAATGAAGTGTCATACAAAAAAGGCGCTATTGATTTTTTCAGCACACAGCCTCCACCACAAATATGTAATTATCCCTTTTATATCTGGCAGGGGATTAAAGTAATCTATAGTATCTAGCCTTTGCGCTTTCTTGACAGCACTGTGTGGGGCTTTTACCCTTTTCAAAATATGCACCGTTTTGATGAATGAACTTTAGACAAAATGCTGCTCTGTTCTATATTGTTTGGTCTAAAAACCTGTATTCTGAAGACATCATGCCCCGTGTCCAGCTGCCCGGGCTTTCAGTAGACCATCATGACATTTGAAGCGCTGTCATCTGAGAGGCAGGCAGTTAGAGCGAGCTCACATACAGCCTCTTAGCTGCAG
Source organism: Scartelaos histophorus (assembly GCA_000787155.1). Classification (NCBI taxonomy): domain Eukaryota; kingdom Metazoa; phylum Chordata; class Actinopteri; order Gobiiformes; family Gobiidae; genus Scartelaos; species Scartelaos histophorus. The sequence goes on along the minus strand of JACN01084485.1, from coordinate 19,684 downwards.
CAATGGCCCAGACAAATAAAGGAGCACTGCACATTTACACACGTTTTCTTAAGAGATCAGTGTGAAGCAGCAGGCTCAATAGAATTCATCACAGCTGGTTAATAAGGTTAATTTTATCCAATAATGTGTCCATGAAAATCACTACTTCCTCTGGAGCAGCACACAAAAGCACCCCGCTGTTCACTGTCAAAGCCGTCCACTCATCCTCAGCTTCACATAATAACAGCTCAGTCCACTTAAACTTTGTGCCTCTCCTTTCTTCACTCCCTCTCTCCTCTGTCTGTCTGTGGACCTGAGATGGACGAGCAACCTTAAGACTACCCCACGCTGGGCTGCCCTTCACGATAATAAAAAGCCATTACCTTGACCGCTGACACGAGGCCAAGTGTGAGGGTCAGAGTGATATTTATTGATGAAACTCTGAGCTCCCAATCTGCTGCACTCAGTGCGCATCATACAGCTGTCAGCACAGACAGGGATCAGGCAGCATGATGGCCCTCGACATGGCCCATCTATAATTTATGAACTACACAGAAAACAACCAGGAGACAACAGAGGAGCCCAGGCTGCCCAGGGATTACCCTCCAGCCCAGCTAAAGAGATCTGACCGAGCAGCATCTAAGGGCCTAAGCGGGCCACAGCGCAGTGCGGGACGCAGGTACAGGCACAATGGCGCTGCTCCATATTCAGAGGGGCCTCGGCGGCTCTGTCTCTCTGGAGGACACTGGTGTGAATAATAGAATTGACAGTGTTTACAGTGGGCATGTAAAGTGAGTGCACTGGAGCATCACACAGACCAGCACTATTCAGCTGTGCCCCGGAAATGAGCCAACACACGACGAGGTGCACAAGCTTCAGCCTCTCATCTGCAACAATAGTTATAAGTTGCAGGAAATTCACAATATATGTTAAGGTCTGATCTATAAGGTACATTCACAAATAAAACACGTCTTGAGGATAATAATGTAAATAAGGGTGGTGAGTGCAGGTGTTATGTCACTTTGCAATAATATTTAACCAGAATTTCATCTTCATTTTTGGTGTTCACTTCTATATAATTTATGACGATAATACATATTTCACTTGTGATGGTGATACAAAACAAAGCTGCTGAAGGTGATATGTTCTTTTTTATTTCCCAGTAGTCTACAGAAATAAAGTAAAAGCTTGGAGCATTAGTCTAAAATAATTGCTTATATATTAGGAGAAAATATAATGCAAAGTGTTTTTATTATACAGTATAGAAGGCTGTAATGTCATTTGTGCTGACATCCCACTGACATTTCTTTGTGAGGAACTTTAACTGCATCAAGGTTTTTTGCCTGTTTTTTAACAATCCATTCTCCACTCTCCATTCTTGAATTCCCCACCAGATCAAATGCAATCCTTCATCGGCCAATTTCCCTGACACTTCCCTTTTATCCTCTGAATCCATCTTTGCATGCTGGAGACAGACATACATTGTTTCTGATCAATAAATAACCATATAATTGAATAGTGCTGCATCCCAAATGAAGCCCTCATTTACCAAGCTTCAGTAAACAGGCCGTTGGGTTGCCTATCTAACACTGACATTTCACAATTCAAACACATTCGGGGCACACTGTCTCTGTATCCCACTTAAGCTGGCTTTTCAATATGAACTATCTCCACCCAATAAATTATTCTGGGCATCTCCAAAGTCATTACACATTTATTTTGATCTGGCATCATAATTCACAGCTCGCCGCGCAATATATTTTCTCAAAATGCATGGTAATTCCTCAGTGCAGGGCAAAGTTATGATTCATTTAGAGCAGAGTGACAGCATAATGCAGAGACGTCAAAATCCATTAAACTGTTCAATGTCTTGGGGTTTATTTTTAGATGCAATTGAGATTTAACTGATGGTGAAAAATCTTCAGTCAGGTGTGTTTACCTCACCTTTAGAGCCATGGTTATGGTTCCAATTAATTTGTTATTCCTGTCACTAAAGGCTTTGTCTATGTCAAAGCTGTCAACGCGCTTTGGGCATTGTTTTCTGAGAATGGCATTTAATTTCACTCAATAGCTTTTACACACTGCCTCATTTGAAAGGTGGGCTCTCTATTTAGTGCCACTTAAGTTTAATACACACTGATTTGATTGCTCATCACAATGGCAGACTGAAATTGCGAGCTTTAGCTTTGACCAGAGAGGGAGTAAACTGATCATTCACTCTTTGAAAGACATTCAATTATCAAATAAGTAGCTCCAAAGATGGCTGCTGAGCTGGCTCGGCCTGGGTGCTAAATTGCATTACCTATGCACATAATACTACTTAACACTGGTACATTTCAGTATACATTTCTCTGTCTGCTCAATTAATGCTGATTAAACACTGCATGATCAGCAAGAGCACTGCTACAGATTACAGATGTTAAGTCCTTTTTAAAAATTCGCCTTAGACTTCATTTATACAGGCGACTGTAAACCATGTCTGATTGCACATAAGTGTATTATGGCTGTGCTGTAAGTATGGCTAGTCTGGGAGAAGGGAAAGGCAGGCAGGAGTTTTTTTTCTTTCTTCTACAAGGTTTTTTTGTGTGCAGTTATGGTCTATCATTATTAAATGTCTCTTGTTGGATAGGAGAGGCGCTTTATCAAAAACAGCCATTCATCAGACGCTGTGCAAGACAGCTCACATCTGACCTCTGCGGCAATAATGCCGCATCAAGTAGGCCAACTACCTAGTTTAGCGCTGGAGCAGGGAGCAGGGGCCGGCGCCAAGATTAAGTGCGCTGTTTCAGGTTTTCATTCCCAGGGGCTCTGCTGGCTGATGTTGTATTGATTGCAAAAGTTTACCAGTAAGTATCACAAACAACAATAGCCAGGTCAACGATCGGTGATGCCTGAAGCGCTATTCCCCGGTGGGGCGCTGCACGTTCAGGGCTAAAGCACCGCCATCATCATGTGTGGAGGGTGCAGCCAGGCTCTACGGGGCTGCACTACTGCTCTGCCTGCTCCAGCTGACATTTAGGAAAGCCATATGTCAGTGTGAAATGAGCGAGTGTGAGATAATTATAAGGCTTTGCATTATAAAAGGCTGCATCGACAAACTGTCTGACTTGCTTTCCAGAGGCACCGGGACGACAAGCTCCTCAGGTTTAGCTAACTCTTTAAGCCATTTAATAAGCTGCTAATCTTCTACATACACTCATGCACATGCCCAGGATCTGACCACTGTGCAGCATGTTGTGTTCTGTTGTTTGGGTGTTTTCAGTTGTGTACCGTATGTTGTATGAAGTGAAGTGTATATTCAGTGTACCTTGAGAAGTGAAGTACACTTCACCCTGAGGCCATCTTGGCCTGGCTGAATAATGGTGCATCCTTGGCCCTGTAGAGGACAGCACACACCCTCCATCACAGTGCCACCGGACCATTACCCTGGGACTGCCACGGCCAGGAGCTGCCCTCCTTCACTGCCCGCCTCCACCACGGGCCTCCTCCACCACTGGCCTCCTCCTCCTGCACTGGCCTCCTCCTGCACTGGCCTCCTCCTGCACTGGCCTCCTCCTGCACTGGCCTCCTTCCCTGCCCTCCTCCTCCGGCCTCCTCCACTGGCCTCCTACACCAGTCTCCTCCACTGGCCTCTTCCCCCCCTGCTTTCCTCCACTGGCCTCCTCCTCCATTGGTCTCCTCCACTGGCCCTGGAGCTAATCATGTGATGTGATGCACTGGCAGAGTAATGTCACAGACTGTGGTGTGTTGAGGTGGACTCTGCTGCAAAGAGGTGCAGTAAACACTGTGGACAGAGCAAGTTCAGGAGAGATCCAAAGGCCCTCACAAGTGAAATCAAGATGAATGATGCTGCAGAGGGATCCCTTTATGTCTTTCACTATCTATATTTCACCTAATGAGGGACATTAGCTGTAATAAAACTACTCACAAGTACAAGCCGTTAATTAATGCTTCCACATTACCACTGAATGAGAAGAACAGAGTTGTAGGACCCATTGGACCAAATATTAAAAGTGCAATCTGTGGGCTCATAATTTCCACTGCTCGGCACCAATTCATCATTTTCACAACTAAGCGCTGCTCGCATACTTAATTTCTAGACCAGTAGCGTAAAGCATTAATTACCATATTCAAAGTCATGTTAGACTTCCTTAACTTCAGCGCAGACTGGAATGACCACATTTGTGTACCTATATAATAGAAATTAGCTAACCAAAAAAATACCCTTGTGATTTAACTAACAATTTCAAGGAAATACAAAATACTATAAGTACTGATTCAAATGTAAATGTCACATTTTTTCTGTAAACGATGAGATGATGAGTGTACACTTCACAGGACACAATAAAAAGTAAACAGCTCAAATTAAACATTTAAAGCTCAGCCAACATAGTAGTAGAATTAAAAAAAAAACTCTTACCTTGATTGAGTATTGAGTGAAGGTATATTAATTATTATATATTTAATATGAATATTACTTCTGTAGCCACAGCTGCCCTGGGGTAGATTCACTGAAATGAGGTTTCTAATTTAGGCAATTGGCAGTTGGCTCACAGGTCATGTTCATTTGTCCATTAACATCGCTAATGTGGTATATAGGCATTTATTTCTGCAAGTTTAACATTTAAGATAAAGCAGACAAAAGATTCCATTTTGCTTTACCTCTCCAAAGTCTGGCACACCACTAACCAAAAAAAGAGTTGCTTCATTTTTGTTCAACACTTTGGCAACAAATATTAACAGATCTTCACACCTGAGCACCAGTGAAAAAGCTCTCCCTCCCTCCCTGTTAGCGTACCTTTATCTGGGCTATAATCCTGGCTGTAATGTGGGCTCGTTAGGAAAGCACTGCTGGCCCACACCAACCGCAGCACGAGAAAGGCCCGGGGCACCACTGGAATTAATTACAGACAAAAGCGATGGTGTTTGCAATTGTCATGCCAAATTTATCACTCGCCACTTAATGTGCCTCATCTGAAGTGATCCGCACTAGCTGAATTGCCCCGGGGCATCTATTCTTTAGTCTTCCCGGGATGGGGTGGTGGTAGTGAGGGAGTGTGCCTATTGTGTGTGTGTGTGTGTGTGTGTGTACGCGTGTGTGTGTATGTGTGTGCAGGAGGCAGTATGCGTCTGCTGGGGCCGGCCTAAGTCTTTGGGCTGGAGGCGGTGTGAGCTAACAATGCCCCCAGCAAATACAGCATGTAGGAGTCTGTAACCAGTGTTAACAATTGCCCCACCCCTTCGCTCTGCACCCACCCAGCTCTGTCTCCAGAGTGGGTTCAAAGCCCAGGCTGACATCTTTAATTCTGCCACTTTTGTCATGATAATCCCCTGATATGCTTGGATATGGTGTCAGTACTCATTTGTTCAGTATCAAAATATGTCTTTACAAAGGCCTTAGGTCCTCAGACAGACAAAACAACTTTAACGTGATATGTGTTTTGTAGTTTTTAGAGGTCCTTTATTGCACAAAATGGATTCTTTTGAGCTTTAAGAGATATCATAATGTCGTTACCTCAACAATATATAAAACATATCTGGAGTTGTGTTTTGTTTCATTTTCACCTTTTATTATTAGGTTGTCTACATCTCCAAAGCTCAAAATGGTCTGTTGCACCTTGTGATGTCATGTGGTAGTTTTCAAATTAACATCTACTCTTTACCTTTTGTTCAGCAGAAATGGGCAATTCCAAGTCTGAAAGCATCCAAATAATTTGAATGAAAGTGTATGGAGTTTAAAAACACAATGGAGCACTTCCTGTATTACCACATGACATCATAAGGTAGAATTGAGTGTTTTCAGTTTGAGAGAAGAACTCAATCTAAATATACAGGATGTGTGTGTTAAACTTGTGTAAATGACACAAAACATAATTCCAGATATGTTTGTGATGAGGAAAGGAATTATAACATAGATCACAAGAAACATTATAACATAGATCACAAGAAACATTATAACATAGATCACAATTATAGCACTCTTACATATATTCACAGAGCAGTACTGTCTTGCTCATGTGATATAAACAGTTTACACATTAAACTCCTTTATAATGTGGGCTAAAACAAGGCTCTCCTCCCAAACCCGGGTTAATAAATCAAAATGGACTCATTAAGTTTGATTGCGATTACTATCTTCAGAATAGTTCCTTTCATTAGAGCCATCACCAGACATGTGAAAAGAATGTTGAATTAAATAGTTCCATTTATTTGGCTGTTTGCATCAAAAGGACACAGACTGTCCCTAATGCATACTCACACATAAGCCACCATTATCTTTGTGCTTGTGCAGCTGAAATCCTAATACCTTAGTTCAATAATAATGCAGAGGGGACAGCTCATTGGTGCCCTCGCTACAAAAGAATAATAGCTCTGGAGCAGGTCCGCGTCCGTAAAATAAATATGCAGGTGCTTCAGTTCAACTCAGGGAAAAATGTACCAAATACTGTATCCACAAGTGCATAATGCCTCATCAACAAGCATCGGTTATCACTTAAAGCAAAAGCTACTCATTATATTAATGAATGGCCTCAGCCGATAATAGACTGTCTTATTGATGTCTTAGCAAGGTGTGAGCACAAAGTCCCTTACACAGCACAGAGCGGCGGAGTGAGAGTAGCTGAGAAGAGAAAACAAAAAGAGGAGAAGGCAAAACAGTGAAGGACACGGCCGGAGAATCTCAGAGGACTGCATTTATTCCTGCGATTGTCATGCAAGCTGTGTTGTAAGTAATAATGTGGCCTTTAATGACGGAATGATGGACCTGCCAAACACTGCCATATACTGTGTGTGTCCCCAGCACCGCTTCACTTCGACCCATCTGGGACATATTAGCATATTCTCGTCAATTCACAGAGCCTTTTAACATAATCCATATTTGTTGGGGAAAGTCCAGCAGTGAGCCACCAGCCCAGCAGTCATATGACGCCATGACACACTTCAGGAGCCAAGCCCACGTACAGCATGCTTGAGCAGCTAAGCACTTCAGAAATGCAAAAGAGGAGGGCATAGCGTTCCTTACCATGTACCTAGAGGGACAAATCCCTTTTGGCCAGACATCTCCAGACTGTTACCTTGGTATTCCTCCACAACACTTCTTGTGATTTTTATTCTAAGTATTCAGGAAAAGGAGAGAAGGAACAAAAAGGAGTCTGCTGTCATGGCTGCCACTGACTGTGTAGAATACATTGAGCTGCTGAGGCATGTCAAAGTATGTATGCTTCACCTATCAGCGAATAATGCCATATTTTGATACACATTTGCTCTGTAAATATTCTACTTTTATTCTTCAGAATATGTGGACAAAATGTCGGTTGGATGGTTAGTCTAAAGTTAAAAGGTCCTGCAAATGTGTATGCATACGATTGACCAAGTACTAATGTAGTAAATGGCTCTGGGCATCAAACTGATGTGACGTTACTGTTGATGTTAATGTGTTACTGTCAGTTAATCATCCCCCAGCAGAGCCACAATTGAAAAAAAATGTATCTCTTATTATTGATAATATATTCATTGTTGGCGACTCGGGGCAGAAATAAAGCCCATTTGCAATTGTAGAGTTTATATAAATGTAGGAGTGTACGGGTCTTTTCTGAAGTTCAATGCAGTAAAGACATTCAGCAGAATTCCTTCACCCGCCTGACGCAATACCTGTCATGAACCATCATCACAAAAGCCTTCTGAGATATCATCTCAGAGAACTTTTAACCCAGGAATTTCAAACCTTCCTGTCAAAGAGAAAGCCGAGATCTTGGGATCATGACACTCAGTCAGCAGCAGTCACACAGCTCTGGGCCAGCCGCTTCTCAAGAGCTGGACTGTCTGGCAGCCATAAGACCAAAAGCTCTACTTCACATGCTTTTGTTAAATAGTACTGCAACTGTGCTGTACTGCAAAGCTTAGTCAGTTCTGTTGGAATACATTTTCTAACAGTATCACAAAATATGCAACAGAAAATATACAGCAGCATATTTATAATTATAATACCAACAACAACAACAACAACAAAAACGTGTCACTTACAACTGAATCAATATTGTGAATATTAGACAGCCCCACCCCAATGAGCCCGGTGAGGTTATAAGTGTCATGGCCCATGTCCCAGCACTGCCTAAACTGCACTGCCAATGTCTAAGCAGTAGGGGTCACATGAGGCTCAATATGCAGTGTAACATGAAACGCATGGCAAACCCCATCTGAAGTCTGCCTTGTAATGACTCCAAAACGTCTCGATAAAGATTGAGGTGCAGCTGTTCTCTTAAGAAACAAATCCTATCAGCCCACAGAGCTGTGGATATAAGTGTGGATATAGTGCTCTTTAATGCACACAGAGCTGTAAGGTTGTTAACACAGTGAAAATCAATGTATCAATACTGGGTCGATAACACTCATCTTAAACAGTGTAACTGCAGAGGCAAGTCTGTTCTCTGAAACTGATTTATTTTTTCATTTGTGAATTAATAAAAGAAGTCAGAGTGTGAGGCTAAAGGACGGTGTAGAGTGGTGGGAGCAGCTCCAGCCATTTGCCCTTGTAAACAGAGTCCACATGTGCAGAGGCCTCAGTTGGGCAGACAGCAGAGGGAGTTAACAAAGCTAATTAGGAGAAGCTGACATGTTAAAGTGAGCTGCGGCTCGGGAGGCAGCTCTATCACATATGTTTCCTTTGTGGTGGCTGAAGTGGCTCCTTTGTTTGTGAATTGATGGCGTTTCGCTCTGCCGTCCCTTTGGGTAGAGGCACTGACCTGCGGAGGCCCCGACAGCGTCTCCCTGAAGCCTGCTGCTCCAGCTGTCCCACTGCCTCCCAAACCCGAGCCCAAACCAACCATGGCAGCACGTAGAGATGGGCAACACCTGTAAAGAGTGAGTACCTCCGCCCAGGCACCACGAGCAGCCTGCCCACCTGCTCCTGAGCTCTGGGCCTGCAGCTTAAACGCTCATTTTGTGCCTCTCAGCACGGGACTTATTGATATAAATAGCTGTGCACAAAGTGCACACTCTGTTTTCTCTTGGTCTGACGCTGTAAGTGTGTGTATGTGATTATATTCAATGGCAACCTCTTTCAGCTGGGGATGAAATATGAACAGTTTGGACACAAGCTAAATGACAATCTCTGCGAGGATTCACTCAGACGGATTATGGTCCAAATGACATGTATCAAAATGGACAACACTGTTTTGGTGGCCGCCTTAAACAAGGATTCAATATCTAATATGTAACACAATATGGTCTATGTTAAACATTACAGATACCACAATAGATTTAATGATGACCTCACCATTTGTCTTGATAAAGCTTGTCCTTTAGCTTAGTGGAACAGAAGATTTGTCCTTGAACAATAAGAGTTGCTCCTAGAACAAAACATAGACTACAGAGACAGACTATATCACTACACATAACACAGAAGATAATTGTGAGTGATACAGGGCGTGAACTGGGATCAGCTACAAATACTCCAACAGAAAATGTTGTATAAGTTGTAAATGGCCACAAACAAAGTTAGTAAAAGTCAGTGGTTTTGATTCACCTAAGCTCCATAGCCTCAGATTAATGCACCCATTACGATGACAGGCCAATCTGGAGGGTAGTTGAGTGTAAATAAACACACTGAGCAGAAGATCATATATTAGACTGCTGACCAGGCTATTCCATTACAGCACCACATTTGTTTCCATACACACAGGAAGCCATTGAACCAATAGTGTCTTTCCTTCACGAGGCGAAAGTGGAGTGTAGCCTCTGAGTGGAAAATAAGGGCATCAGGACTCCCTCACATTAACTTTCATCACAAAAGTCATCCCAGGCTGGTGAAATAGAGGCTGGTGGAAGCTGCTCATAAAAGAGAAGATCTAATACACAGCCTTCAGTTTAAGGGGTAACAATACTTGGCTCTCCATTAGGTCTTATAAAACAACAGCAGAGTGCTATTTCAGACATGACTGTAAACCATGGACCCTGCAGCCATTCTACAGCACACAAAACAAGAGAAAAGTGAGTGCCCAATTCACTTCATTTGAGCTTATGTTAGCGAGCCCTTAGGTGCACCACTCCAGGTGTGTGTTAAGCTGCAGGAAAGAGGCACTAAGAGCCAAGTAGCTGCATTGATTTTGCAGTAATTGATCTGACGGTTCCTTGTGATAATTGACAATTATCCCTGATTACCAGACAGGGGCCTAAAATCAGTCTAAGAAAATGACCAGCATTATGGGATGTTGTACAAAGACTGGGCAAAGATAATCAATATACATCAGCAAACTGCTTAGAAAACAAGACAAAAGACACTACACCACAGTATTCCTCCGTGCACTGGCCTACATGGGTTAAGAGATACAGCTACACAAATGCAAACTGATCATATCAAAATAATTTAACAAAAATAGTTTTAAGCGCACCTTACAAATGGACATTACACAGGCACAAACAGCATAATATTTACATGTACTTCCTGAGAAAAAAAGACAGTGTTAGCATTGTAAACATTTTAAAGTACTATGTTGCAGTATAAAAATATTATATACACAAAGCAAACTGCTTAGAAAACAAGACAAAAGACACTTCTCCTTGATCATGTTGGTATTTTTTTTTTTTTAGAATACTAAGGTACCTCATGTAAAATAAAGCTATTGCATTGAATATTATTTTAATTTTAATATTCATTGTCCTCATGTTTAAATAATAATGGTATGTAATATAGTTTGATGTAAAATGTATGAAGAAAGCTCATTATGTTAAATTTGAAGATGGGGTGGGCTTAAATACATTTTTCTTCCCACTCCTTTTTGGGGTTTTCTTGTAACTGATGTCTATATATTATGTTATTATGTTCCATTGTAAAAAATAAATAAATAAATAAATAAATAAACTACTTCAACTAAATAAATAATTAAATTAAATAAAATGAAGTGAAAATAGATTAAATAAAATTAAGTAAAAGTATGTATGTGTTATTAGTATGTGTTAATAAAAATATTTGTATGGGGCACTTCTGATCCTGCTAACCTAAACCCATTCAGAATTAGCTTGTGCTGGTGCTGCAATAATAAACATATGTCAGCATTATTCCCTCATCTATATTTCTCTTTTACTATGTGCCTGACCCCGGCTGATTGGTCATCTTGATTTAACCAGACAGATGCAGCTCATTGAGGCTTAATAAATATAGGGGCCCAGGGGATCTCTGCTAAACAGTTCTATTAAGTTGGAAACATGTCAGCCAATATAAAAGCCAACTGACCCTGGGAAAGGTCAGCTGTGACACGCATGTTTACCCAAGAAAACAGCGGCAGGCTGGAGGGTCCTGTTTTATCGGACGTTACAGAGGTGTCTGTGCGCCGAGATGCTGCTTTTACGCCAGTTTAGGTCTTTGAACTGACAAAGAGAAGCTTGTCATGGCTGCACAATATTACACTGTGCAGACACTACATAGGTCAAGAACAGGAGGAAAACAATAGTTAAGCAGGTCTGGAAAAACAACTTCTCTGTTGACGTTTTTAAATAATTTAAGCCAAAAAACACACACATTCCTTTTTATTTTAGGGATTGTCAAAGGTAGCCAGTGTAATTATAACTATCTTGCATTAGAATTATGTGTATTTCAATGCGAGAACAATACACACTTAAGGGGTTGTATAAAAAACATTATAAAATACATAACATCTGTCAAAGATATAACTAAATTCATAAGAAATCCTATATGTAGCCCGTAGTTACGATAATTACTATATCGACTTATTCCTCAATATATAAAAGCTGGAACAATATTTTTAAAGGGTCAGTATTTATTGTGTGTGCATTTTCTTTACACCACTGGGAGATTTTGGATATATACCGTAACATTTAAGCCATAAAAAGGTTGAATTGATAACTTTTATGACCGTGACTATGACATTACAGATGCAAAGTACTTAAGTCTTTCATTCCCCTGTTTATTTATTGCAGCTCACGATTTAATAACAGGACTGCAGATTTAGAATAGTTTTTCTGGTTTAAATCTGCTTATTTGTTATCGTGAAAAGCCAACATATGTGTAATAAATAAATATATGTGATGGGACACATTGAAGGTCACTAAAACACACTTAGATTTGCAATCTTTTTAGAAAGCACCAATTGAGAATAAACAATTAAATACAAAAAAAAAACACATTTATGATATACTTAATACATAATACGCTATACATCAAAGTGGAGTACTGCTTGAGCACCTGTGACAAAGAGAAGACTAGATCAGCTCGTTCTTAAACCCCTGTTGCTTAGCGGCGCCCTGCCTCTTCTCTCTAATGTGCCTCTACAATGTTTAATCAGCACATCACAACATTGAGGGAGAGGAATTTCCGTGCTTGGTGAGCATATTAGGGATGCAGTCACAGCCTTAACTAGCATTGATGAACTGTTTGCTTATGCAGTAATAATTAACTTCCATTACATTACTTTGTGTGATTACTTTCTTAATTGCCTGAATTATGCATCAATTTAATATCTAATAACCAGTCTCAGACATTAGACACTGTTCAGACACAAATTGCATGTAGTTTCCGAGCTTTAATTAAACACACCAGAATAAATGAAACGAAGGAGGATGGATGTCTCGCGGTGATTTCCTGGGTGCTTAAATATGCTATTTATTATAAAAGCATAGAAAATTCACTTTCTCCTCAGGAAAGGAAACCACAAGATGCCAATTATAGTACGCAAGTTGCTTTGCTGTGGCTTTTTCAGAATTGAGGCTAATAAATTTGTTGAGTGGGGCTCATTGTTACATTATGCTAATACATTACTATGCCATTTTTTAAGTTTCAAATTTGGTGCGCCGAGCAAAACATGTCCCCAAAGATGATTTTAATTATATTGCAGAACGGGTCGAGGCAGCAGTGTTTTTGTCTGATGGTATGGGCCCAGTCAGCTGAGACAATCTATCTATGCACAATCCATTTATTTAGTATAGAGCACTTAAATACAACATATCTACATGAGAAATGACCCCATTTCTGCAGGAAGAACTTTTAAACATATCACCTAATCATAAATATCAAACAGCATAAAGGCATTAGAGACACATGTGCACTTTTTATATTCATTGACGGTCACTGTGCTGTGAACACGCTACTAAAATAAATGACTACAAGCGTGTGTCGCAATGTAATGTAAAAATAAACATTTCCAAATTGAGGTGATGCTTTACAATTGTGCGCACCGTGCTACCTGATTTAATTTTGATTTACAGGGAGTGAAGGGGCTGCATGTCATATGAACTAACTATAATTAAAAAGCCAACCCAGGGAAGCAGCAGGTCATTCACAGGATTGATATTAACTTTTAGTCCTCTTGTATCATCATTTTGGCCTCATTCAGACGGTGACACAGCCACTTAAAGAGAAAAATGAACCCTATTTTTCTCATCAACAGTATTTTGGCAAAACATGTAATGGAAACTCACCCATACTACAGTACTCCAGATTTAAAAGAAAGCATTAGAACGACCATAAAGGTGCACCGTGTCCATCAGATGCTTCTTTATGGAGATTGCTTTGCTTTGTCTGGAATGTTTCATATAATTGCATTAAACCTTTCCATCTTCATGGAGACCAAACCAGACCAAATTACAGGTCAGATCTGTGGAGAGGTAATTTGGAGCTATAAAAATAACTGCAATTGAATAAATGTAAGGTAGAGCTGTTTAATATTATACTATGGAACAACGCAGGTAGAGAAGTGACAGAAAACAATAAAAACAAGAAGGTGATGGACCTACAACCAAAAAGTTACATCGTGTACCATTAAAGGCATATGCACCTTTTAATGTGAAAAACAACTAGTTCATTTTAAATGTTTTGCAGTGATCCAAAGTTATTCCTCACTTAGATTATGCATTCCGAGTATCCTAATTATTCACCACGATGAGTTTATGGACACTTTTCACAAGGCCAGAACGGAGTTTGCCGTCACAGTAATGCTAATTAGCATGCTAAGTGCACACTTCCTGATAGTCTGACAACATAACATTTTATAAATACCTGCAGATAATACACAGCAATTATTATTTTGCTCAGACTCATGGAAAAAATATTGGTAATGCTAACAACAACTATCAAGCGCACTTCCTCCCTGTCCTCAAGAGCTGCTTATACAATGTATTTCTACTAGCGCAAAAAAAAAAAAAAAAAAAAAAAAAAAAAACGTTTTCACTGAAAAAAAAAAAAAAAAAATACACAGAAAAAAATTTAAATCATAGTACAGGCTGTTTAAAAATATTAGTAAAATGTATATAAATGATATCTATATTTAAATTATACAAAAGGATGTAGATATATTAATGTACAATCCTCAAATGCCTGTGGTCTTGGAGCCGGGTCTGCAGAGCTGTTAGTCTGTTTTAAATGATCTGGGCCCTGGTGCTGCTGGCAATGCAAGGTTAGACACAAACTGATGTGAGCGGGCGGATGCTTCACAGACCTCATGATAGTCTCCGTCTGTCATTATTCACGTTTGACTAGTCGCGTCATGTCAGCTACCTAGAGAGACACTTTTAATGTGCACCCCCCCTTGCTTCCCTATTGCTTTTCACAGCAACTCTACGATACCATTATTTCTCTGCTTCAGTACCTTTAGGTGAAACTCGGCCTCCATCAACCACAATCAAAGACACATCCTCTGCTTGGCATCGTAGTGTAATACATGCTGCTGTTTTTACAGACTTGACATCGAGCTGCACCGAGAACACAATTTTGTATCTCATTTGACTAATTAAATCAAAATAAGTCTAAAATATGATGCTATGGGAATTACAGAATGAATATCTGAATTATAATTGTGTTTTATAAGATAATTTTAAAGGGCAGATGGCTAGATAATGACAAAGTGCTGCTGACTGTATTATTAGATGTTATTAACTTCTTAAGCAGGGGAAGTACCATATGGCTTCACTCTCACAACATACACATTTATTTCACAACGCTACTCTTGGTTCAATAAGACGGCCATTTATCACAGCACTAGCCATGAATCAAGCTACGTTGTAAAATCAATCATTGATTCACCTTATTCCCTTGTTTTTCCATTGCAGCCACATAATGATCATTAAACTGACCACAGCATGTCCAAAAATGGATTTATAATACACTGAGCAGCAGCTGAAACATCACATCCATGTCGAGAAGAAGACTGTACCGACACAGAATTCCAAAAGGGACGGTCATTGGCTGTGTGCTGCGATTGCACTTCCCTGCATCTCAAAGCGGGCTTGGCGTGAGGAGCTCAAACTACAGGCCCGGGACCTCCTGGCTGGAGTCCAGCTCTATGCTTTGTGCACGTGATCACAGCCTAGATGAGCATGCTTTAATGGGCCTGCTTAGCCCCATCATGACCCAATGATGCCGGCTGTGGAGTGGATGTGCTTGGTGTGCGAGTGCGTGTTCCCAGCAGGGAGAGCGTGCCTTATGAAGGTCACAACTGCAGCAGTCTGGGGCTCGCTAAGTGAACCCAGGAGAGGATAACAAGCCACATCTTTGTGCTCACCACTACTGATCCTACCTCCTCCACAGAACAATCAAACTGAAACACAGAAACATCCAGGCCATTTTAATCACTGCACTCTCTTCAAATATAAACCCTCATGCAAAATGAAAAATACCTTTTTGGCAAAGCAATTTATCTAAGGCAGGGATACAAAAATGAACAAAACACTTCCCTCGTGGGAATCAAGTCTATAGCAGTGTGTGACTGTATTGCCCTGTGTTATGGACACCTAATGGACAATGTAGCATTAATTCAGCTTCAGATGAACAGGCAGGACAGCAGAATCAAAAATGAGGAGGGGGCCCGAGGTGTATGAATTATGCATATTACATTACCATAACCTTACAATGCGCCAACAAAACAATGTGCTGAAAATTGGTCTAGGACTGAGATATTGAACCATTTTCTACATGCTTCTTGGTCATGCACCTTAGAAGAGAAATTGTATTTAGTTTGCTTAAAACAGCAGAGCCATGTGACATTTCCATGTTAACCTGCAGAATAAAACTGTGTAAACAAGTCGAGAATAATTGAAAAGAAAGTCTTCTGACTGCTTTCCCATGGCCCTATCATTTAGGTAGATGGGAATCTAGTTATACAGGAGCAGAGAAATAACTTTTTTCATTGATTTTCCTTTAGACTTCAAAAGCAGCTGAATGAAATTGAGCAATTTACTTTGTCTGCCTCAGAAATGGTATTCAAGCAAAACATGTCAGAAACTATTATTTGTAATCATTCTTCTCTGATTACTGTGAAAAATGGAAGAATGGAAATTCACAATGGGACACGCGGGTCTCCAGCACACTTAGCTTGTATTACAGCCACTTACAGGAAAAAATAAGAATTGTATTTAAGATTCAGAGAGCAAACATGCCAGGAGTGAATTCATCTACTATCCCAATAATGTAAATATACTGTAGTAAGACCTTTCAGGTGAACAAAGGACACAAGTGCTGAATCCACATGTGATAGCAGTGGTTAGCAAAAGCACAGGTTCCAGTGAGCTGTGTAAAACAGCATGTGGTGTAGGTAACTGCTACTGTTCCAGTCTTGTAATCATTACATGGCATCTTATTGCCTGTGTGGCTTTTAAAGCTCTTGTCTGGGCTTCAGAAAACAGGGAGTTATAGCTGATCTTTTATTAAAACTTTAAGAGAGAGTCCCCACTAGAGGGGCGGAGGAGGAGTGGGACAAATTAGTGTTGACAGTAGACACTTAAAGCAGGAAAATCACAGGCCCACAGGGAGGCCGGGCCACATGGGGTTTGCACTGTGTAAAGAACACTCCAGATTTCACTTGAGATGCAGTTGCCTTTTAACAGGGCACAGGGAATGTCAACAGAGCCTCTTGAATGGACCAATAAAGCCACTAAAAGGAAGGATTAACCAGCTGATATCAGGACAGAGGCTTGCTTTGAATGTCCCGCACCCCCTCCCCCTGTGGAACACTCTGGGCGTAACATTTGCTTTTGTACACAGGCTACGCCGCCCGTGAACGTGTTTATAATTGTGATCATAATTGATGTGGTCACAGCAGGCGTAACCATGAAATTCACAAGTGCACACTATTTAGGTAAAATAATAAGAAACACGGCCTACCAGAAATGGCTTCTAGTGACTTTGAAATTAAACAAACTTTACTGATCCACAAGGAGAATGGACTAAGAGGCTCACACGTCACAATATATTATAATAACAAAGAGCAAAAATATAAATGGTAATAATAAACTTGAAAATAAGTAGCAAAAATAGCAAGATACTGGTGTCTAATTTTGCATAATAGTACTGCTAAATGCTCATTAATCAAAAGGGTGCTGCTGTTCTCAAGTGAAGCTACACAGAATAAAAGTGTAATTACAAGACATCAGGGGCTTTCAATCTCCTGATAATTTCCCAGCAGCTGTGACAGAAAACCCTCACTCCAATTAATGTGTCAAATCTGCCCTACAATGTCATGGCCTTCTCCCAACCCCATAAACATCACATAAAACGGGCTGCTGTATGAACCACAATGTAGACTTTCATTTCTATAAACCACTGAGTCACTTAGAGAAGAGTTTATCATCTAGGCGTCTACATCCAGTTAGAGCGACATTAAACTACAGGATAAGCAAACAGTGGTGTGCCTGGCAACTTGAATTTAAGAATTTAAGGCAAGTCTGGACTGTTGTTATTGCTTCCTTTAACATTGCTTATTAACGCTAATGGATTTTCACTAATAGCACTGTATAATCCTATAATGTACCCAGACTTATCATTTGTAAAGACAGTTTTCTACAAGATGATGTTATCACGATGACATGCACGCTATTCAATGTTAGTTAAAGGTGCATTGTGTAACTTTACTGGTGAAAGGTCCGTCAAATGCTTTTCTCCATGGAGATGTTATTGCTTTGTCTGGAATGTGTCACGATATGGCAATGAACCTTTCTATCCAACGCAGACAGAGTTACATATTAGATTTGTGGAGAGGTGACCCTGCTCACAGTCAGAATACCTGTTTTTCTAGGTATTTTTGTGCATCTGTAATTGAATAAATGTAAGATAAAAGCTGTTTTATGTTGTACTGTGGAACATTCCAAACAAAGCAATGACATATCCCTAGAAACAAGCAGGTGACAGATCCCTAACCAAAAAGTTACACAGCAGACCTTTAATGTTTCGAGAAGGGCAAGTTGCAATTAATATTTTGAGCATCTTTCTGTTTGACTGAAAACTTGTTTTTTTATGTCAAGCAGGGCTGTGCAGGGTGAATTTGGGCATTTGCTATGTGCATCTGATTTATTATGGGGAAGGTGAGGGAACAACATTGAGGGATTTCCACTTAATCAGATCTCTTAGGAGCCCATGTAGTGGACCAATACTCCAATGAGTTCCCTTTTTAAAGTAGAATATTAGATTGGCTGCATGCTACCTGTTTTTTGCCCTCAATCAAAGGGCATTGGAGTGGATTTGTTAAATAAAAAAGCTTTTTAAATCTCTAAAAAGTGAATTTCTCTTTATCCACTAACTCCGAATAAAAATTTAACAATCATTTATGCATTTGTCCATTTAGAAACGTGTACGCTCATCAGCTATAGATCTAAGATTAAATTTGGAGCTTATGGATGACCAATCACTGCGGCGTCTGCTTCGTAGCTTAACCAAAAATAGATCCTTCCCAGCATTGTAAATCAGGACCTCAAAGAGTATTATTTAGCCTCAAGCAAAAGAGCGCTTGTTTATCAAATGGCGCCTGAGCCTGGAATAAAAACCCGCCCGTAAATCTGGTTACCTTTTATGCGCTCCTCAGACTGACTGGCTCATTCACATCTTCTCAGGCATTCACATAGGCACGCCATTCACGTCGATGAGAAGACAACGCCTTTAAACGGCATTTATGAGAAGTGTAAACAGATCCTAATTGGTCTAAATGCACTCTTAATGAGACTGTTGTAGCATGCCTTACTTTGACTGGGATGGGGACAAACAAAGCATAACCCACAAATCTGTAACGAATCATAACACTTAAAGGGTGAATTCAAGGTGAGTCTTTGGCTTGGCTAAAAGCTCTACGTCTGTGATTTAGTGCGTCTTGTCACTGTAAGGGTTCAATAAGCATTCACAATTTTTCACTGCAAGTGTCAGTAGGTGCCAAGCTGCATTCGACAGTGTTGGATGTAAGTTATCACAACTGCGGAACCCCAGCAGGTAATTTTCTCTGCATTTTATTTTGTAGCCTGATATATTGCTGCTTTGATATGGCAATGCTAAACCCCAGATGATAAATCAAAGATGCAGCGGATGCCTCTGATAACTCAATAAGCACCTGGACTCCTCTGAACACGTCACACCTGCACCGTCGTCATCGGGATCCGGTCCCAGGGCCTCTCTGCTGCCGCCTCACACCTGCCTCACAGCACCTCAGCACCGCAGCTGCCTGGGACACAAACATCATGCATGCTTAATGAGGAGATCAGGAACCATGGAGACTGTGTGGCAGATCCAAAAGCACTCGATATGGTAGACACATAGTTTCACAATATAATCTTAAAACACTATATGGTATACACATAGTTTCACAATATAATCTTAAAACACTATATGGTATACACATAGTTTTACAATATAATCTTAAAACACTATATGGTATACACATAGTTTTACACTTAGACCTAAAAGAAATTATTAGACACAGTACCTCACACATCACAATAT
>KN502794.1:13622-36364 GCA_000787155.1 Scartelaos histophorus | reverse complement strand
TTCTTTGTGAGATAACAAATTATCTTTTTCAAATAAAAGTAGAACAAATAATGCATAATTCATTGTTCATAATTTTGTACGGAGTTAATAGTTGAATTTTCACAAAGGATTAATGACACTTTTACAAGCAATGTAGCCACAAATAATCGCCAATTGTCTTACCTTTTAAAAAGCAATTAGTCTTTAAGCTATTAAAGGTAAATTAACCTGGCCAGCAGGTGGAAAAGTTCCACCAAAAATTATGAAATGAAGGAAGTTAATAGATGTTTTTATTACTTTAAACTAAGCAGAATGTGCCAAAGTTTCTCTAGTAAAAATGCTATCAACATCTGTGTCCACATGATGAAGAACCGAGGGAAGAAAGAGTCAAAAAAGGGTCAAATTTGGTCACTGACCATATTTGACCATATTTGGGACTCCACACCATTCTCATGAAAGCTAAGAATAGGGTATGGGTGGGGCCCCACAGCACCCAACTTAATAAAGTTACCCAATAATAAATTTTTTTTATCTTCTTATCTCTGCTTTTATGAAGTCATGTTCTCTCAAAAATGCTTATAAATTAACGTTTCCAAAAATGGCTACAAAATTTCAATGGGCCATAACTCAGAACGACTGAAGGGATTGAGCTAAAATTTTAGATTCTTTCTTTTGGTAATTTTAGAAAAGAAGTTTTTGAATTTGTCTCAGCCAAATCTGAGGTTACTCATAGGGGAGAGCAGCTCATTTCATATAGACCCAAAAATGTAGCATTTGATTTCATGAAGAGTCTGATCATTTGAGCTTAACTGTGTGTTGTCTATTAAATATGACAGTACATAATATGACAGTACATAATATGACAGTACATAATATGACAGTGCTCTGATTGGACTTCACCTGCCCGAGCTAATGTTCACGTAGTTTGTCTTGTTTGCCATCAGGGCGAGTTTTGTCACCAGTTCAATCACATGGGTACAATGCAGGACTACATCACCCTACAGACACAAATGTCACATTTTAAAGAAAGAACACCAACAATAATTTGATGTCGTCTTCCATTTTTACCTTCTGCTTCTTGTCCTCATTGGGCATGTGCAGGACTATCATCCCATCACTGAGGGCACTTACAGAGATGCCTGTTTGAAATAGAAAAACACATAATTAACATTCACCATCAGGGGCGGTCCAGGGGGGGCTCACCCAGGGCAACACTCACTGTAGGATCACCACTGTTGCCTATAATTTACATAATGTCCATAATGTCTCCAGTTTTGTGAACTCACATTATTATTTCATTGAAAACATGGGTGTGTCTCACCTCTTAAAGCGCTGTAGTCGATTTTCTGTTTGATTTTAGTCCTGTCCACGAGCACAGCAAACATGTTGGTGAGGAGCAGCTGTCGAGGGCGAGGCTTGAACCCTCTTCTGTCATATTTAACAACTGTCACACCGTACTGAAGAACATAGAAGTGTTACACACACTCGACAGCATTATGTGTCAGTGCTTTAAGTAACCCACCTGTACTTTGTCATTGCCAAGTGTCTGAACAACTTTGAGATTAATTTGTTCACGTTCTAATGGAAAAAAACAAAACACAAGATGATAATAATGAATTGATAATGAAATTAAATAATAAAATTGTTGTTTACCAAGCCTAGAATCCAAAAACAGCCTTGGAACGCTCATTGGATAGTTGTCCTTTTGATCCATAAACATCTCACTAGCTGCAACTTTCTGTGTCATCTGTACACAACAAATAAATATAAAAAAATAATATTTATAAACAACCAATTCTCTAATAAATTCATTTATATTTACTTGTTTTTTCCATTCAGGCTGGATGCTTCTGCAGTATTTTGTCACCATATTGCACAGGTGAAGCCTTTGTAGATGTTCAGAAGCCTGACAATGAATATAAAAAGAAAATAAGTTACTTTTAAATTCAGGGTCAGGTGAGTTTGGTACCTGTAGGTAGATTTGTTGAGCAGAATTAAGTTGACTAAATGTAAAAATGTAGAGTATATAACACCGTCAGATTGGTTATTGTACCTCTATGAGTGAAGGAGGAGGTGTTGGCCAGTTTTTGTCCAAAACACTTTTGGGCAGATTTTTGCTCAGCTTCATGAGAAAAGAGCGGCGTACATGATCGATGAAATACTCATTTTCAGGACAGTAATCATTGTGACGGTAGATAAAACCTTTAATGAATCTGGCAACGTAAAATGTAATACAGGAAATTTACAAAGAGCCAAAATATTTGTGATAATTCCAATAAACAGGGTTTATTTTACCTGCGTATCACGTTGGCAGCTTCCCGTCGCCTCTTGGCCCGTCTTCGTGCTTTCATGCCTCGCCAGAAAGACTGAATCACAATCACTACAAATACACAAGCTTTATTTAGATCTGATCCACTCTATTAATACAGCCACTAGACTACTGAAATGTGCTGTAATCTTCGAGGTGTTTTGCCAACCTGCATGTCTGATCCGTTTGTATTTGGCTCTTTCTCTGTATCCTCTCCAAGATGTTTGCAGGGTCAAGACTAAAATGACAAAAAATTAGTGTGTGTTTTATCATTTTTTTTTCCTCCTGATGTTGCTTTTGTGATTGTTTCTACATTTTACTCACCAATCTCAGGCTTCTTTGCTTCTAAAGCATCTTCTGTGTTGAAGAGAGTTTTCGGAAAACGAATGAAGATTTTTGATCTGGCGAAACACAAATGAGGTTTTTTATTTGACTGAGAGATAAAATATATAAAATGTTGATTACCTGCCGAGTTTATATTCTTCTTGTTTGTAGCCCAGGTGGTTCACCAGCGTAGACACCCCATCTGCAAGTGGACCATGCCAGTTTGGCCATGTCTCTGGACAGAGCGGCTTATATCTAAATAAATAGTGTACACAATAAATGAACAATACTATAATACATGATAATAGTTTAAGTATTTTTGTTTCTTACAGAGAAAGGACTTACCTCTGAAGAAAGGCTTCAAATCGACGCCTGTAGGCAAAGCCAGCTCTCCGAACACGCAGGTTCTCCATCAAACCCAGGTATTTCACTTGGTGCCGGATCAGGATCTCATCAAATCTACCTACAAAGGTAACAAAATAAATGTTTGATTTAAATCATAATTGCAATAGACAAACGGCAAGTAATTCATAATGTGCCTTTCACTGATGGTTTTATCTAACTTTATTTAAACAGAATATTAAATGAATCATTGATTCATGCTTATTGCAGGTTTTAGTTTTGTTTTAATTAAAATACCTGGTTGTTTGCAGTCATTTGGCTTAATACAGCGTATATAGGATGGTTCTTTGGACATGAGGATCTCCATTAGTTTCATTAAGCTATTTTTAAACTGTGTTGCGGCCTGTGAAAAAGAGAAAGCATTACTCAGGGGATTTCTGTGTGAAAATGCTGCTTCTGTACATAGTGGTTTTAACAGAAAAGTTCAGTTATATTTTACCATTTCTGGTCGTTTCTGGTCAAAGACTTCCTCTCTTCGGAAACAGTGACTAAGGATCTGGTTGTCTGACTGACACATAACCTAAGACGAAAAGCACCTCACATGTGAACAACCACTAATGAAAATATCAAACCTCAAGTTACTATATGACTATATGCTTTAGTTGCTTTACCTCCTTTAAATTCCTGTTTAGTGAATCATTATTTTTATCCAGAAAACCTTACAAAAAGAAAAGTAATTATGTTGAATATCCTACACAGTTTGTGTATATCATAAGATTCAATAACATACCAGTAACATTGTAGTTGACCTCCCCTGCATAGTGCAACAGTCTAAACTCCTCTCTGTTCATCACTCTGCGTGTTTTCCCATTAGCCAACTTGTGACTGTATGTAGATAAATAAGATGTGTATAAAATTATACTCTTTTGTATGGCCAAGTTTTAGTTAAAATACACACGTGACAAAATGTGGATGACCACCAAGCGAGTCCTCCAGCTTCTCTAAAAATGAAATGTCACATGTTTCCCCAGGTCTCAGACACTCCTCATCCTAAATAAAACAATACAACTATTTAAAATATAAATATATATATATTTTAAAAAGATTTTAAAAGTACAGTTAATCGTAACTACCAAAATGGAAATGATGCCTTTGTGCTTTTCTTCTATAAGATCACAAATGATCTTGTTGTCAAAATACGTCACCGGTTCCCACTAGAAATAAAGACAAATAATGACAATTTGTTTATCACTGTGAGAAAATGTAAAATGCAGTTTAGCTACACCCTGGTCAAACAGCAATAACAGATAACAACAATTCGTGTCATCACAATTACAGGATAGGACGAATTCCTTTAACAGTTTGTGGAAAACTTTATTGATGTGTAAATATTGTGTAGACTTAATAATGACACATACCGCAATCCCCTCCGTCTCATACTCCTCCTGTTCAGATCTGAGAGTGAGCTCGATAAACAGTTGCTGCAGCTTCTCATTGCAGTAGTTGATGCAGAATTGTTCAAAACTATGATTAAAAAATAACATAAATCATAGCAAAAGACCTGTTATGGTAATTCAAGATTCTCCATGTAACTTTTCGAGTGGTATCTGTCATCTGACGGTCTCCATAGATTTTAATCAATCAATCAATATCACTTTTGTTTGATTCAGAAACACATTGTTGCAGTAAAATATAACACTAACAGAGAGCTCAAAGAAAAGTCTCCGTGCAGCTCTACAGTCATCAGATCCAGTGTGAGGGCAGTAGCCCTAAAGACAAGAGTGTCAATCTGTGTGTGTTCTGTGTCACATCACAGCAGCCTCCAGGGGGCGCCAGGTGAATTCTGGAGACACAACAGGAAAGCCTCTCTCTCACTCTGCTCTGTACTGTAAAAGGGCTTGGCCAAAATTTAAGATATGAAATTAAATCTATCACAAAAAGACTTAAAAGTCGTGAATCTATGATCTATTCCCTTGAAGTGATTCCTCTGGAACGCCGTTTCCTTGTTGTAAAAAGTCGTAACATTTCAGAGCTGGCTGACTCAAATCACACAATTAAATGATCCGTAACATTTGTCCTTTTAATCGCTCATGCTGTACTTCTCAGTTGGTCAGCCAGTCAGCCACAAGAACAACCAACCCCAACCATAGCAACCACGGAAACATTTTTGCCTAAAAGGTTCCATAGTTCAAGAGGTGACCCTCTTCACAGTTAAAAAAACATTGTATGGAGGTAATTGTCACCAATTAACATACCTGTTACAATATAAATGCAAAAAAGAGAGTTTAATGCCATACTGTGAAATATTCCAAGCAAAGCACCATGGAGATAAGCAACAGAACCTCAACCAGAAAAGTTACATGGTGCATCTTTAATCTACAAAATAAAGGATACCTATTGTTCTGCAACACCTCAAACCCGTAGATGTCGAGTAGTCCTATTACTGTGGATGATTTGCCGCTCTGATAAATTTCCTCCTGTGTTTCAAGTGATAAATAATTTTATATGAGCAAAATCCCACCAAAGTCCATGCAGTTCACATCTTCTAACTTTACCTTGACAGCGAGTGATTGGTTGATTTTCTGCACCAACCATGAAAAGGTGCGGCCATAAACAGCTTTGGCCAGGGCATCCCGGGCAGACACTGCCTGCTCAAAATTTAAAGGGCTGATCATCTGAAAAATTGGGAATAAATGAATTAGCTTAGTGCATGATTGATCTGTAACTAACTGTGAACAAACTAGAGTAAACAACCACCTCTTCTCCTTTGGCTGTGAGTTTTTTGTGGGTGAGTGCCTCTCTCAGGCCAGAACCATCAACTCCCAACAGCTGTAGAACAACACATCTGTTCAGAGCTTAAAATATTACAGATTTTTGAAGATGCGTTAATACTGGAGGGACTGCTCTGACCTTCTCAAGTGTCATTATCTGCTCCTCATTGGTAATTTGAGTTTCCCCATCCTCTCCTTCTCCAAACTGTGTGTTTCCCAGGTGGAGAATGCTGGCAATTATGTCCAGCACATTCTGTGGTCAAACATGACATCATTATTTATTGTGTTATGAACTTCTTATGAGAGTATAAAATAAACTTTTCTTTCTACTAATATCACTGGGGTGAGTTCCAGATGACAATACAACATTGTATAGGCCAATAACATTTAACATAGATTTGGGGCAGCTAAAATAGCTCAGAAATAAAGCAGATTTTTGTTGTAATAATCAGTTAATCTAGTCTTGCCACAAATAGAAAACATCAGATTCAACATTTCTGTATTTATACATATATTAGATATTTCATGGTACAATATAAACAATGGGAATATCTGTCTCTTGTCTCCATGTGGAAGTATGACATCATGACATTTGAGTCACTGAAAATCTTCAATTTGTCTCAATGACTAAAATCACATCCATCCATCCATCTTCTCCCACTTAATCCTGCAGGGTCGCAGGGGCAGCACGCTGCCCATTACTCTGTGCACCAGACTCAGACCCTATGACCCCTCTGGTGAGCCCACAGGAGGGAGGAGTTGCATGTGGGAAACCGGAGTAAACGGAGGAAACGCATCCAGACACGGGGAGGAAACATGCAAACTCCACATAAAAAGGCCTGGGCGACCCGGGGATCGAACCCGTAACCTTCTTGCTGTGAGGCTGTGAGTGTTGCCACCGTGCCGCCTACTAAAATCCCATAGAAACCAAATGAAGGGATAAAGATACGGACCTGTACTTCTTCCTCTGTGAATCCAATAACAGGGAGGGCATTCATGACAGTCTTCCAGTTGTTCTTGTCACTGATAGAGCTCACTCTGGGACAGTTGCCCTAAATAGTTATTACAGATTAGATAAGATAATCAAAGCATCAATAATCAAGCATTTACTATGTTTACCTGAATTTAAACTTACTTTGACTAAGTAGTTGTAGCTCTGTGGATTTCTGTCCAGGTTCAATCTTGTGATCAGCTCTTCCTCTCCTCCTTCCAAAAGCTGATAGAAGATATGGAAGTTTCTCTCACCGTGGTTTTGATGAACAACACGAGACTTCTCCAGCAGGTAGTTTAGGATATGGCCACCTACAGGGGCACCCTATTTTTAAAAGAAAATATAAAAGTTTATTAGTTTTCTTGTAATCTATAAAATGATGCAGAACAAACCTTAAAATCAAACTGCACGTCCATATATTTCCCAAAGCGACTAGAGTTGTCATTCCGTACGGTTTTAGCATTACCGAAAGCCTGCAGCAAACAAAAAAGACTAAAAGGGAGGATTCAAAATATATGAATAACACTACAAACAGATGATTACCTACCTCTAGAACAGGGTTGGACTGCAGCAGCCTTTCCCCCAGAGTGTCCATGTGGTCCTTTGCAGGGCAGGTGACCGCGTAGTACAACAGGATCTTCTTTGAAGCTTCAGTTTTTCCTGCTCCACTCTCACCTGAGATGAGGATACACTGATCTTTCCTCTCAGTGCGCATGGCTCGATATGTGTTGTCAGATAGTGCATAGCTGAAATAAATAACAACAAATAAACATGTGGCCTTATTTGTGTATAATACATATTATAATATTAAAATGCGTTCCACATTGCATATGTATTCATATAAATCAATTTTAGTAACCAACAACCTGTATTTCTTTGAAAGACTTTAGTAAAACTACCAAAGGCGTCAATGTTTAAGAATGCACATTCCATTGAGAGCACCCTGGCCTGTTGTGGCTTACATGTGAGGCGATATCTCGTAGAAGCTGACCCCTCTGTAGCGCTCCATCTGTGGTTTGGAGTAAATCTCCAGTTCTTTGTATGGATTCATTGACACCAACACAGAGCCGATGTACGTCTGCCCCAAAGCATCAGACAACAATGTTTCATATGTGACATAAATAAACACATAATAAACACCTCCAGCGCACTGTGAAAGACTTACATAGATGAGGTTTTCTCTGAAGCGGCGCCGTAAGTTCTCTATGAAGGCTGCCTCACTGTTGTAATTCTCCAAAAGGACAAAGTCCTGGACCCCGACCCTGTCCCGAGCTGTCAATGCACTCTCCATCACTAGACGTACTCTCCCATCAATGTCAACTTCCTATAGAAACATGACAGAATAAATATACTTCTGGAGACAGGCCTGTCTTTTACACTGGGAGCTGTAGTGACACTTTCTTGACAGGCAGAGGGCAGCCAAGTCACATTTCCAGAGAGAAAAATGTGATAGAGGAGCACATTTGTCCTGATAACATAAGAAAGCATGATTTTAAGAGTGGATACAAACAAAACTCTACCATTAGTCATGCTAAAACAACAAACAGGGCTGTTTTTGTGCAGTTTAGGAGAGTCCAAAAATCACACAGTTGTTCCACTCACATTTGCCAGGATTCAACAATGAAAACGTTCAAACATCCCAGCAGTAAACAGGGGACTGACTTTGTGTTATGTAATGGTGACATTCAAGAGAATTAAAATGTATATACAACACACACACTGCTTTATCACCAGACAGTGTTAAGGATCTGTTTATGTTGACCCTGAATGACAACAAAGGAAGGAGAGCTGCTCAATATACCTCAGAAATATTGACATCATTTTTCCCATTTAGTGAAAATGGTCATCTTGTTTTAGTGGTCATTGGTTGCAGTTTGATAAGTAATTTCAATCATTTACATTTAACTTAACTTCTCAGAGTAAATTAAAATATTGCAATAAATTCCTTACTGCAATACTACACATAGTTATTGAATTCACATTTTTACCTCATAGAATACAACTATACTTATACTATACTTATAAACTATACTAATACAATTTGAAGCATACAACTCAATTTCCAGTGAAATACACATACACAGCCATCACTCACTGAAAGCAAAATGTAATATTATACTTACAGAAATGAGAAAATAAGGAGAATAAAACAAGCCTTGAGAATAAAATCACTGCCTTTCCTCCATCTCTAAAGTTCCATTGAAGTGAGCTGCTCCACATGAATACTGCAAATGTTCAATAGCTGAGGCTCTCGAGGGTCTCATTTGGCTGTTTAGTATTGGGATAGGTCATTATCTCTGCACATTAGATGCAGGGAAATCCTCTAAAAACACAAAAGGACAACAGTGGAACATCGCCAAAACTGTGAACTAGAGGAAGGTCAAAGCATTTCCATTGCGACTGCTCCTCCTCCTCCATCTCCTGCATTGTTCCTCGCTGCATCAGGTGGGCTTCCGACCATAACACTTACAGACCACAGTCAAATTTTCCAAAGGATACAACTGTGGAATGCAAGGTCAGGCTTTGGTCAAGTCAATGGACGCTCGAGGCGTTATGTTCAGTGATGGGGAGAATACTTTACTGCTGAATACCTGCATTAAAATATATACTTATACATGCTCCAATCAGAGTACAGTCTTTTGCATACATAAAATACTTTTACATTGAGTTGTATTTAAATTATAGTGTAAAGGTGCACAATGGCATTAAAAACAGCTTTAATTTTTTTAATTTGTTATGTATTTTCTACCACTCGCTGGAGAAGAAAAAAATACACAAGCACTCACCACAAGAGCAGCTTTGTCGATTTGTCTATTTTTCTCACTGATAATGTGCAGTTTGAAGCCTAAATTGTATGATCAAGTATGGCCATGTATTTCTTTGGTTTTAGAAAAGTAACTGCATTCTGATTAACACCATAGAAAAGATAACTGTACCAGAATAGTTACTCAAAATTAGTATTCTGAATATGTATTCACAGTACATGTCTTCAGTTGCTTCCCAACACTGGTCATGCTGAATGTCTGCTACACCTCTGCAGGATTATAGCTCTGTACATGTGATGTTAACCAGCACTACACATCAAAGCACATCACATGAAATATGGTTTATCGAGTATATTTTTCCCTTGAGAAAATGTCTAAAATTGTTAGCCTTAAAAGGTGAACTATGTAACTTTTGCAGGGGAGGGTTTGCTTATTGCATGTCACTGTGGAGATGTAACTATTTTGTCCACAATGAGGCGTTAAACTCAATCATTTAACATTCTAATATGCAATTAGTGTTTAGATTGCTACAAATTTTTTAAAAACACTCTAGGCAAAACATGATATCTTCATGAAGGCAAGTAGGTGGCAGAACTCCCAGAAAATGTTCACCTCTAATTAGTTTTATCTGGTTAACTGGGAATTTGTTAACTGATGTATATAAAAAATAGTAAAGTAAAGCATTAGGGAAAAGTTGTTTCCTGTTTAAAATATTAAAAACATAATCCAACAAAAGTAAAATGTTTTCTGTTAACTTTTTCAGATGCTGCATTCCATTACAGACAGCAGCAGAGGGACAGTGTTTTATCTCACACGTTGTATAATCCTCAAGTTAAAGATGCACTGTGCAACTTTGTGGGTGGATCCACTATCTGCTTTTCTTCATGGAGATGTTAGTGGAGATGAATGTTCCATAGTACGACATTAAACATATCCAGCGAGTATTTATACATTACGGGTGTTTCTATTCCTCAAAAACGCAATAATCCCTTCTGTGAATAGTGGCGACTCTCTGCAGATTTGAATTGTAAGGTAGCGTAGTGCTGTGACCTGCTTGAATCCCTTTTAATACATAAGGATAATCTATACTTTTTTTTTTTTTTTTTTAAATTTGATAGGGACAATGCGCATTAATGAACATAAGTATAAAACAAATGTAAATATGCCAGATTTTAGCTACAAAGCTCATTTTCATCCGTAGTCCCTGGGCAGGCAAATACATAAAAATACAACATACAACACAAGCAGCACAAACAAAGTGTAGTGGTCACATGACTGATTGGATTTCAGCCATAGTTTGAGTTGTGTTTTAAAGCTGATCAGTGTAGGGCTCTCCTTTATGTGCAGAGGATACTGTGGAATATTCTAGACAAATGAGTTACATCACAGACACAAGCAGGTAGCGGACCCTCCCCATGAAAGTTACACAGTGCACCTTTGAAGTTTCTGGTGACAGATTTGGAGTGTGCACATTCACCTCAGTTGACATGCACAAGATGAGGAGCTGCTCTCGACTTGGGCCAGTGGGACTTGGCCCCGAGCCCCATGACTAAGCTCTGTTGTTCCAAATACATGTGGATTGCCTTCCTTATAAGGCATGCCCACACTGCTCTGTTCTGGGTTGTGTGGAGCAGTACCACAGCTGGATCTTTATCACTGGCCATGTTTGTGTGCCAGTCTAATGGAAATGTATCTTATTTAGATAGCCCAGGGCTGCTACTGCTGTGCTCAATTAAAATCTTGAGTCACAAGACAAAAAAACCTCTGAATGAGTCATTGGTTGAATTTTTTTTTAGTCTCTGTGTAGCGGATCACAGAGGAATTCAGGCAGACATGTTAGTTTTTACACCACAATATCAGCAGTACTTACCCTGGCTTGGTATCTCATCTTGTCCTTTAGTTGTATTCTGAAGTTTGGCTTTACTCTGAGTGGCACTCCTCTTCTGGGTCTAGCGCACTCCTTAAAAGTATCTCTTCATCTTTTGTTTTTCATGAGCAAAACTCTTCTCACCAACTTTCTTCAATCTTTCAGTCACTTTGTTTTTCTGTCTGGCATCCCTGTGAGCACAAAATAAAAATGGTGTTCACACCTCCACACGGTGACAGGTCAAGCAAAAGTCCAGCTCTCCTTCCTTTTAAAACCAAACAGCCCAAAGTTCTGAGGGAAGGAACTCCTCACATACGTCACAGGCTTAAAAATATCCGGGGACAAACGCTGCTGGATTGGCTAGGAAAATGTTGCTAAGAGCTTCTAAGACAAACACATAATCAGTGAGTAACGTATAAACGCGTATAAAGACTATGAGATCGCTGCGCATTCTTTCATTGCTCTCCTCCCTTTTGAGCAGGCTCCCTCCCTTTTTCTTCCACAAGCTCAGACAGATTCACATGGGATAAAAGTTATGGAAATGTTTGACCAATGAAACTGCACAGTGCTCATCTAGCGTAAAAAAAACGTCACAAAAACATACATTTATTCCAAAAGTCTGTTCTCCAGTTATAAATGCATTAACAATACATTAGGTATTATTACTACGGAGTGTGAAATACTTACAATCTTCAAGGGTTTTGACCTTTTTAAAGATTAGAACTGTCAGAAGCTATGAAAACAGTGCCCTCCTCTGGTTCCCATGTTTTTTCCCTCTCACCTGGTTTTGCCTGAGTCTGTTTTTAAGCCTTGCCAGCAACATCGAACATCCAACTCTGTGGAATCTGAATAATGTCAGCCAGATGGAGAAAGTCTACAGTTTGTCAACCTCTCCCAAAAGGTTTCAAAACGTCTTGTATGCTTTGGAAATCTCACCACTACCACTACTAAATTGTTTATACAAACTTCTCCCTATTCTAAAGATGCACTATGTATTTGTTTTGCAGTTGAGCATCCGTTGACTGCAGCCCCCATGGAGATGTTATTGTTTTACCTCAAATATCCCACAGTATTAAACTACTTTCATTGATTCAACTACATGTGGTTTTGTGTCTAAAAATACATGCAGTGTGCTCAGTGGGGGCACCTCTCCACAGATATGACTTGTAACTGGGTGTACCACATGTTTGTGGGACAACCAAGCAGAAGGCGAAGCATTAATTTATTGCCTTACTAAACTTTCCAGGCAAAGCAATAACATCTCCATGGAAACACGCAGACCCTTTATCAGAAAAGTTAGATAGTATTAAATGCATTTAAATGTATTCTTTATCTCCTTAGCAAGAACATTTTCTTGATGTAACAAAAACTCACATTCCCCAAACACTAAGGCTTCCATTTGTGCAAGAAATCAATAGAATACAATGCAACTACAGTTAACTTATTTGCTATAGAAAGCTGGATCAAAGCTCAATAGTTTGTCTTATAGTTTTGTGGTCCGGAAATCTTTATGAAATCCATTGTACACCAGGATGTGCTGTTGTGAATTGCAACAAGCATTTGAATACATGCAAAACAACATTTTTTGTGTGCCAAGTAACCAAATGTGAAGGACTACGTTCAATTGTGCACCATCTGATTTGTAGCACTCTGGAAGTTGTGCAGGGTTGTTTTGCTAGTTTTATCATTATTGGAGATAGTTGTGTAATGGCAGGCATGAGAAAACATAAACACGTGATTCCAACATGATCCCAGTGTCCTCTGAGACCTCACAGAATGAAATTAAAATATTTCAATAAATTAATAACGTGGCTGTTATTACATCAGTAGTGTGGCATTCTTTACAAGGTCTTTTTCCAATTACCGCTGTTCTGTTTACGGCTTGGCCTGGCTGTTCCTGTGAGGGTAGTTTCCTTCCTTATGGTTTCCTTCAGGATTATTACTTCACTGTAATCAAAATTTGTACACCCTTATGTGATACTTCCTAATAGGTATGTAATTTAATCTAACATAAATTATAACAAATACAGTATGTCATATTTTTTTATTTATGAGAATTGTTCTAGACTGTTTCTACTGTGCAACATGTGACTCACACACACAAGTAGTTGCAAAGTCTCGCCACAAAATTGTATTGCATTTGTAAGTTTTGTAGTTTGAGAGAATATCTAGTCAGAACCATTTTACCAACTACAAAACTCTTCCTGTTTAAAATAACAGTGACTCATATGGACGTGATGACTTGGAGCAGGGTTTTTTGGAGCAGGGTTTTTTCCTTGCCTGATTTCACTTTCCCCCCTCCACTTTCTCTCTTGTCAAGTCTCATTAACAACACTTTGACTTCTAGTGTTATTTCTTATCTATTCCTTCCCAGTAAACCAATACATATCTCCAAAGCCTTTAAAAGAAGGTTGCTTGAGTTACCTAACTTGGCCTCCCTTCCTGTCTATTATGTCTTTGGTGGAGGCCATGTTTCCCAGCTACTGCCCATCTGCTACACTCACCCCGCAGTCACCTCCCGTGCCCCATATCCCTGTTACACTAGAAAGGATATAGTCTATTACATGCAAGATGAAAAAAATAATTGTGCTTAAATGCGCTATACATTTAACTTGTTTGAAGTAAAGAAAATAGTTAAAAGTAACAGAGGAGCAAGATAGCAGTTTGTTGTGTAAAAAACAACGATGTAAAGTATTGTAAGACTAAGCCTGAACAGAAGCAGCAAACATATTGTTCTACATTAACATGGGTCAGTGGCTCTGGATGCTGAGTGTAAGCTTAGGGCTCAGCCTAGCGGTAGTGATATCCATTACACTGCTGTCTCTCTTCAGGTGTTTGAAGAAAGAGAAAATATGAAACGTGTCCAGTGAACAAGAACAGAAAGTGCTATAGCTGTCTGTATTCTGCTGTTAATACTCCATAGCCTCAAGGTATACTTTATATTCTTTAAAGATCTTTAACTATGATCTTGACATATACAGCCTGAATATGATGCATAATGATAGGTTTAAGTAAAACTGCATAAAACACCACCCACACAACATTTCATTGCTGCTGCTAAGGCTACAATTAAGTGAAATACACATGAAATTACATGTCAATTAAACTAAAAGCCCCCACTCTGCCTTGTATTTGTGCTTCTGCTAGATACTGACTCAATTCACACACACTAGAAACTGAAGATGTGGTCAAATTTACCTTTTTTTAAAACGGCCAAGACTTCCAGT
Source organism: Scartelaos histophorus (assembly GCA_000787155.1). Classification (NCBI taxonomy): domain Eukaryota; kingdom Metazoa; phylum Chordata; class Actinopteri; order Gobiiformes; family Gobiidae; genus Scartelaos; species Scartelaos histophorus. Next base: position 21,790 of record KN502794.1, on the reverse strand, counting down.
TTAAAGTTGTTACATTTCTTCTCCAGTGGGATCTAGCTGTTTCTTAACGCATTTCCAGACTTTCCCCACTATAAAAAATAAAGATGTTCCTGTAAACACAAAGGGAGCTGCTGAAGCGTCCAGACTGATGCAAAGGTATGAGTCTGCAGTGCCACACGCAGCCGCTAGGAGGGAGCAATGATAAAGCTTTGTGCAGCAGAAGCGTTGATAAGACAAAAAGATAAGACGTAAAATGTGACTAACTCATGTTTTGAAAGCATTTCTTTCCATAGATTGTTAAACTAAGATGGCACAAATTGTAGATTTTTAATAATTTAATAATTTAATCTCATGCAATCTACGGAGTAGGATGTCTATACACGTCACGTACTGCCTATTTAATCTTTAAGATGTATTTTTTTTTTAAACTCGTGTAGTCCATTTTATATATTTATAGATAATACAATGAGCACGTCTAATTTTGTTGCAACATATAGTCCCGGTTATATTATTATAATTTTAGAGAATTGAGAATTTTCTTCTTGCAAGTATGTCAAAGTTTGCAGCCAAAACAGAACACAGACTATGTATTTACAAGGATCTATTCTCGTATTGATTTAGACCATGAGACTAACTTTTATTCACCTACCTTCTTATTTGGTGGCGTGGACATCTGGATATATTAATGAGACGCGTTAAGTAAAGCTCTGTATTAAATGCATAAGGTGGATGTGTGCGTAATGAAGTAATGTGGAGGTAAATGGTGAGGAGCCAGGGCCCCGGTGGGTCGGTCGGTGCATTGGTGGGTCGCGTCGCTTGCTGCAGTGTGTGAGGGCGCCGCTGGGTGAGTCTGCCCCTGTCTCCACTGCTCCCTTTTCCCAAAGAAAAGAAGAGAGAGCCAGAGCCGGGGAGGAGGGCCGCTACCGCCGCCATTATCGGAAATCTGGCAGCAGAAAAAACACTTTCACGCACGCAGTCGGCGGGCAGATACACCGGGACATGAAGCGTCTATGTAGCAGAAAACGCGTGTTCCTTTGAGGCCAAACACCGCCGCTATTGCAACGAAGTCAGCATTGTTCTGTGCGCGACCGGCCCTGCATTATGTGCCCACAACAATGGACAGAATAATTATAGAAAAAGCAACGTGGTCAAGCGAACAGAAGACGGATAAGTAGATTTTTGCACGCTTGAATTTCTCAAGAAGAAAAGCCCACACGGAGCAACGCCAAATTGTTTCATTTTTGGCACATTTCTGCGCGCTTTGCCTGTTTAATTCCAGAGAAAGCGGTGGGACTAAACATGAGAATCAAGCATGGGCAGGGGATATTTAAATGAAGTGCCCTCGTTTCCTAAGTTGGAGTGATCTGAGTATTGTAGGTGGAAATAGAAAGGACATCTAGTGCAGTCTGCGGCTTCTGCTGGTGCACATCAGGCGGCGAGGTCTGCGGCAGGAGGTGGCCTGACAGATGCGAGAGGAGAAAGGAGAGCTGCGCTGGTATGTACGCTACACGCTCACTTCTTTATTGGCTCTTTCCTTGTGTGAAGTGCTACACCCTGCACCACTGGCCCGATGATTTCCTTTAATCATCGTCGGGGTGATGTTGGGTAGAACTATCCCACCATAAGCAGACTGTGCCGTTTCGTTTTGCAGATGGCCTGGCGTGGTCAGCCCCTCTCTGCACCCTAAAGCTCATGGTAACTAGTAATCCTTGGCACAAATCTTTCCTCGCCAAATCTTATCAGAGCAGGGAGGTTACAAGGCTGCAATAGGTTAACCTCAGATTCACCAGAGACTGTATTGGCCACACAAATCAGATTTAAAGGTGTTTTTGTGTGTGGGTTAGTTGCTTGTTCATTGGGTAGACCAGGCCTAGCCCAGCTGAGCACAGTGAACTGCCCATGTTCTGTTTGACCCTGTCACAGTCAATGTTGCAAGTAGCTTCTCCATGTATGCGCTTCCATATCAGTTTACACGTAACCCACAAACTACTGGCACACTGATTTTTCTGAATAATTATTCAATCTACCCATTTTCTCTAATTAAGATGTGAAATACTAATTCTGTTGTTGGTCACTGCAGAAAAAGTCGTATTTACTAAATGATGTTTTAGGAAACAATAGCCTGCCCTTATAAAGTTCACTGTTTTAAGACAAACCTCATCATGGAAGACAAAAATCTGCTTGTTTATGGAGGACAACGTAAAACAATGATGTCAAGTAATAAAATATGTTTTTTTTTTTTTGTTTTTTTTTGTTTTTTACAGTAAAGATGTACCAGGATTTAATCTTGGTCAATTTTTTTATATTATCATGTTTAAGTTTTTATTATGTTTTATTTTGCATCTTCCATAAATTATTTTGATATTCTATCAATTTTATCAATTTCTCTCTGGCAAATTTGACATTCATTATATCTTCTCCATGTTCTTTCTGTTGACTTCCGTTTTTCTTTTCTATTTTTCACAGGGTCTGACTCATAAGGACTGGCTTAATGACTGCTGATATCACCCCTCTGCTATTTATTCAAATTGAAGTCCAACAAAGAGTCTGAACCAAGCGTCTGTTTGAACACATGTTTGCGTGAACTTTATTACACAGTGCCTGTTGTGGCAGGATGAGCGTCTGGAGATTATGATGGCTAAAAAGCAAGATGCCCGGTCGCCCCTCTACAACCTGGTTGTGGTGGGTTTGTCTGGAACAGAGAAGGAAAAAGGCCAGTGTGGGGTGGGGAAGTCCTGCCTGTGTAATCGCTTTGTCCGGCCCAGTGCCGATGACTTCTACCTGGACCACACTTCAGTCCTGAGCACCAGTGACTTTGGGGGCCGAGTAGTAAACAATGATCACTTTCTGTTTTGGGGGGAGGTGGGGCGCGTCATGGAGGAGGGGCCTGAATGTCGGATGCATGTGGTGGAGCAAACTGAATTTATTGATGACCAGACATTTCAGCCACATCGTAGCACTGCGATGCAGCCCTATATCAAAAGGGCTACTGCCACAAAGCTGGCCTCAGCAGAGAAGCTCATGTACTTTTGCACAGACCAGCTGGGCCTTGAGCAGGACTTTGAGCAGAAACAAATGCCTGAAGGAAAGCTACAGGTGGATGGCTTCCTGCTTTGTGTTGATGTGAGCCGTGGCATGAACAGGAACTTTGATGACCAACTCAAGTTTGTCACTAACTTATACGGTCAGCTGAGCAAGACTAAGAAACCAATTGTTTTGGTTCTCACCAAATGTGATGAAGGAGTTGAACGCTATATCAAAGATGCGCACACCTTTGCTATTAATAAGAAAAATCTACCTGTAGTCGAGACATCAGCCCGCTCAAACATAAATGTAGATCTCGCTTTTCTCACTTTAGTCCAACTTATTGATAAGAGCAGGGGCAAGCCTAAAATAATTCCTTATTTTGAGGCACTGAAGCTGCAGAGTCAACAGATTGCATCAGCCAAGGATCGATATGAGTGGCTTATAAACCGCATTGTCAAAAATCATAATGAAACCTGGTTAAACACCAACCGGCGAATGAACAACTCCCCTGAGTACAAAGAGTATGTCTTCTTGGAGGGAACAGCAAAATGCAAAAAGCTTTTCCAGCAGCATGTCTATCGTTTAAAACAAGAACATATTGAGAGACGTCGCAAGATCTACCTAAGCACTCTTCCTTTAGCGCTTAGTTCTTTAGTGCCTGACCTGGATGAGATTGATCAGCTGAGCTGGTCCGGGGTGCAGAAGGTCCTGGAGTCCAAACCACACTTTGCTCACTGGTTTGTTGTGCTGGAGGATTCTCCGTGGGAGGACACATCCCACATTGACAACATGGAGGATGAGCGTATCCCCTCAGACCTGCTGGAGACCGGAGAGGCAGAGGACATCTTTAATGCCCACTTGGAGCACTTGCGTAATGAGTGCAGAAGAGCCGAGATCAGACTGGAATTCAAACATAAGTTAGTGTCATCTCCGTTTGTCACACCGGGGAAACCATGGGAGGAGGCGCGCAGCTTCATCATGAATGAGGAGTTCTATCAGTGGCTGGAGGAGCCTGAGTACTTGGACCTGTATAACCGCCACCAGAAGGAGATTATTGACCGCGCTAAGGAAGACTTCCAAGAGCTCCTACTTGAGTACTCTGAACTGTTTTATGAACTAGAGGTGGATGCTAAACCCAGTAAAGAAAAGATGGGTGCCATTCAGGAGGTTCTGGGGGAGGAACAGCGTTTTAAGGCACTACAAAAGCTTCCAGCTGAAAGAGATGCTCTGGTATTGAAGCATATCCACTTTGTCTATCACCCCACAAAGGAGACCTGCCCCAGCAGTCCACACTGTGGGGACTCAAAAATAGAACAGATTTTAGCGTCTCGTTTCCCTACCTACTACCCCTTTTATGACATGAAGTGTCATTTTGGGGACAACAAGGCTGATAGGATTAATCTGGTTATACTTGGGAAGGATGGATTGGCCAGAGAATTCGCCAATGAGATTAGGGCTTTGTGCACAAATGATGACTGGTATGTGTTAGACGGGAAAATGTATGAACTTACCTTACGGCCCATTGAAGGGAATGTTCGTCTCCCAGTCAATTCTTTCCACACACCAACTTTCACCCCTCACGGTTGTCTGTGTCTGTACAATTCAAAAGATTCACTCTCTTATGTGGTAGAAAGCCTGGAGAGACTGAGGGAGTCAACCCTAGGCAGGAGGGATAGTCAGTTAGCACAGCTGCCTTTATCACTGCTTTTGGTGACTAAGAGAGGAGTGGGCTCATATTCAGATATTGGTGGAGAAACTGCATTAACCCTAATAACACAGGGACAGCAGGTTGCCCGAAGGCTGCAGTGTAGCTTTTTAGATCCTGCCTCCCCTGGTGTTGGTTATGGCCACAATATGAGTGAGTCCCAGATTAACCAGGTACTTAGGAGTCTTCTGGACATAAGACGGAGCACGTCCTTCAGTAGCAGCTCTCCGCCCCTCCTCCCTGAACCCCCTGGCCTCAGAGACTCTCCTCTTCAGCCCGTCCCAGAGGCAGACCTGCGCATTGTCATGTGTTTGATGTGTGGAGACCCCTATGACATAGAACAGCTCCTGTCTCCTTTCCTCATGCCTCAGCACTGCAGGCCTATGTCCGGCAGTGGCACCTCTGTGATATTAGAGCAGACAGTGGGTGGACACAAGCTGGCCATAGAGATGTCAGTGCTGTCATATCATGCCTCGTTCACTCTGAGAAAGAGCAGGTTGGTGCATGGATACATGGCTGTGTACTCAGCCTCCCGTAAGGCCTCTCTGGAGACTCTGTGTGCGTTTCTCTGTGAGGTCCAGGACATTATACCAGTACAAATCCTGGCTGTGGGGGACAGCCAGGCAGAGCTCACAGATAGCGACTATGCCAGTGAACAACTCATTGCAGGAGAAGAGCTGGCCCACGAGATCGAGGGCCGCTTCAATACTCTGGTGTGTGGTTCAGGGGGTATGGTGGGCGGTCTGCACAGAATAGAGATGTTTCACTCGTTCCTCTTGGAGGTGGTGGAAAAACGCAACATAGTTGAGGCTACTCATATGTATGATAATGTGGCGGAAGCCTGCACTGGGGAAAATGTGTATTCCCCGCGCTGCAGCTCTCCCAGCCCTGTCACTATGTACCTGGACTCTGAAGATGATGTGGAACCTTCTCCTCCGTACTATGATGGCACTCTCACCTCTCATGGAGGAGGCTTCAACATGCCCGACTTGGATTCAAGTGACATCTCTGTCATCTCTGATATTAGGGACTTTGAGAACAAACTCAACAACAAAGTACCAGCCCAAGTTCGAGTAAAACCTGGTGTGACGTTTGATTTTCGTAAAGTGAGCAGAAACCCATACATTGACACTTTAGGTCATCGCCGCTCCCTGCCCTCTGCTGTCACCTGGGTTCCTGGTGGAGATGTTGGCTACGATCCGTCAGATTACGCTGAACCATTGGATGCTGTGACAAAGCCTCGTCTCAGCAATGAAGAGATCATCTACTCTGTGCCCCATGACAGCACACAGGGCAAAATCATCACCATCCGCAACTCCAACAGGATGCACTCGAATGGAAACGGCTCGGACAGTGAAGCTGACAGCAGCTCACTGGAGAGAAGGAGGAAGTTCTCTGCTGTGGGGGTTAAGCCCCGCCTCTATCGCGACCGCTCCAAGAGGCTTGGCAAATTCAGCAGCTTTCGTACAAGCTTCATTGGTAGTGATGATGAGATGGGTGCTCTCACAAAGTCCAAGGAGGAAGACTATGGGACCCTGAAAAGTGACAGTCTTGTTGAAGAGAGTGAAGATCCCAAAAAGAGGAACATACTGAAGAGTCTGCGACGGACGGCTAAAGTGAGAGACATTTTTAACATTTTGATTATAAGATAATTGATTTAGGCTTTTTTAGGTTTAATGCTTTAATTTGTGTCATGTTTTTATTTAATCAGAAAACAAGAACAAAGCCTCGTCCTGCGATTCCCAAGCCCATGGAGAGTAACTACTTTGGGGTCCCACTGGTGAATGTGGTGTCTCCAGACAGGCCAATCCCTCTCTTTATTGAGAAGTGTGTCCGATTCATTGAGACAACAGGTTAGCATCATTTTTTTTTCTCTTTTATGTTAGAATAATTACAGTATGTGGTCATGTCCTTGTACAGTTTCAAAAAGTAATGTGCTATTATTTTTGCTTCCCTGAATCCAAATGATGTAAAATCTACTAACACAAGGCTAGTTCATCTCTTCTGTGAAAAGTGCTGGCATGTGTCTGTTTGCAGTGCAGCTAATGAAGTGTTTCTGCTTTGTGCTGCCCCCCACTGTGCCCCCCACTCCTTCTCCATTTCTCTGCTCTACACAATTTTGCTCAGGACTCAATACAGAAGGATTGTACCGAGTGAGCGGAAACAAGTCTGAGATGGAGAGCATGCAGAGGCAGTTTGAACAGGGTGAGTTCATTATTGTGCACGTGTGTAATTATGACACTGAATAATCAAAACACAAACAGCGTTGGCGCAGATGATTGTTATGACTGGTGACTGACTCTGTTTAATTTCCCTTTTTTTGTAGACCACGGGTTAGATCTGGTGGAAAAGGACTTCTCCATCAACACTGTTGCCGGAGCCCTCAAAAGCTTCTTCTCCGAGTTGCCTGAGCCCCTGGTGCCTTGTGCTCTGCAGGTGGACCTACTGGAGGCTTTCAGTAAGCAAACACCGCTGTGCTGGGAGGGTCCCGTGCAACATAAAAAGATTGTTTCTTAAAAGGGAGAAGGATGGGGGAGGATTGAGTGGACTTTATTTGTTGAAATATTCTATATTACTCTTCAAGCTTTAGATCACAGTTTGATGATGAAGGTTTAATCCAAACTTCCTCTGCTCACAGAAATTAATGACCGAGAACAGAGGCTGTACACCATGAAGGATGTCCTGAGGAAGTTCCCCAGAGAGAACTATGATGTCTTTAAATATGTCGTGAGCCACTTACACAAGTGAGTTCTGCAGACGCTGCATTTCTTTTGCTCTCATGTATTTACTATACTCTAACTATAACGTGTCTGGTGACCACCTACTTGTCTTCCTAGAGATGTTTTTGTTGTTTTTGGATTGTTCCACATTCTGGCATTAAACATAATCTATCTTTATGGAGACAAGCCACCAAACCTGCCTTGCTCACATTAACATGTTTTTCAAGGTGTTTGATGAAACATTTCTGTTCTGCATTTCCTTGGATACAAGGAGGTGGTGGATCCCCCATCACAAATGTTTGATGTGTTTGCTTTATTAACAATTTGTTTATTTGGTGTACATTTTGCCTATTTCACAAATCTATTGCAGTGAGGAACTTGCACAGTGAATTGAGTGAATAGTCTGCCTTTGTTAACACCAGTGCTTGTGTGTCCCAAGGGTGAGCCAGCTGAGTAGACTGAACCTGATGACTAGTGAGAATCTGTCCATCTGCTTTTGGCCTACACTGATGAGGCCTGACTTCACCACTATGGACGCTCTGACGGCTACACGCACCTACCAGACAATCATCGAGACCTTCATCCATCAGTGCGCCTTCTTCTTCTACAACCAGCCGCTCATAGACTCCCCCACTGGGCTCGGAGGACTCCCGGCCTCCCCCACTACCGCCCTCACCTCTGCCTACAGCTGTTACCGCTCCTCCCCCCCCCACAGTGGAGCTCATTTCAGCCCACTG